>CAIGRR010213930.1:0-11549 GCA_903798365.1 Fraxinus sp. 1973-6204 | reverse complement strand
ACAGGCATAATCTCTCGCGCGCGCGGGGTTAAAATTTATTTACCGAAAGTGAAATATTTGTACTGCAAGCGGGCAAGCATGTATACGGCGCGCGCGCACAAGTTATTTCTGGGGCTGAACGGCCCATTTTTTCCTAAATCAAACTCTATACTTTCATAATTCAATTTTCCCCTGAAGAACCCTAATCCCCAAATCATACGACCATAATTCCATTGTTGGAAGCTTTTCTGCTCCAGGAACACGTTCATTCAATTTTGTGTTCGTTTTACCTCCGTCCAACAGTCATTTGGTCGAAGTTATAGAGCCCAAGTTGATCTCCAGCTAAAGTTTAAAAACGTTGTCTTCGAGGAAGGAGTTGCGAGAAGGGCTTCTCGAAACAACCATGGATAACATTGAGCAACAATCATCAGGTAAGATAAAATTACAATGGCTGAAATCATTTTTTTCGTTTGTTGTTATCTATTTTGAAGGAGTCTGATATGTGCAGAGGGTAATGTACTTGAAGTATTAATTATATTTTGATATGAAGTTGCATTTCGTACAAATAATTCATATATGTCGATCCATGTATTAATCTTGCTTTTACATTTGTAGATTCAGTTAGACGACAATCCAAGCTTCAATGACTTTGATCACCATGTATATGATGACGATGATATGTTGTTTGATTGTAACATGATTGAATGGATATAAATTAGTATGCATAATGCACTACAGAATGAAGTAGCCCTGGAATATGATAGTTCATCAAATGTATCTTCTAAAGAGATGAAAATTACTAGTAACTCAGAGGAGATCATTGGTAAACTTATTTTCCCATAATTCTTTCCTCCAACTGAAAAGAGAAATCTTTTTCTTTGAATTGTTTAACATAATGTACTTGAAGTATTAATTATATTTTGATATGAAGTTGCATTTCGTACAAATAATTCATATATTTCGATCCATGTATTAATCTTGCTTTTACATTTGTAGATTCAGTTAGACGACAATCCAAGCTTCAATGACTTTGATCACGATGTGTATGATGACGATGATATGTTGTTTGATTGTAACATGACTGAATGGATATAAATTAGTATGCATAATGCACTACAGAATGAAGTAGCCCTAGAATATGATAGTTCATCAAATGTATCTTCTAAAGAGATGAAAATTACTAGTAACTCAGAGGAGATCATTGGTAAACTTATTTTCCCCGAATTTTTTCCTCCAACTGAAAAGAGAAATCTTGAACTCGAGACAGGGTTACTGTTTGGGTCTTTTGAGGAATTGAAATCTTCTGTTAGAAATCATGCAGTCTTCAATAGGGTTGAACCAATTTTCAAGCGAAATGATAACAATAGAGTGCATTTTGTTTTTAAGGATGGTTGTCCATAGAATTTGTGGGTGTCTAAGTTACAAAGTCAAGACACATTTCAAATAAAAATGTATGACCCTAAACATACTTGATTCAAGGTACGTGCAAATAAGTACGTAACATATAAGTGGCTTGTTGATTATTAATTAGAGGTTTTTAGAGCTAATCCCAAATAGAAGACGAAACATTTCAAAAGTAGAATGCGAAAGGATTTGGGAGTTCATATTACGAAGACGGTTTCATGGAATACTACGAAATATGCAAAACTTTTAGTAAAAGAGAATGACGCTGGAAAATTAGTGGCGTTAATTTATTATGCTGAGGAATTGAGGAGAACAAACCCTCGAACTGTTGTGACCATTTCGCTAGCAAAAGATGTGTTTAGGGGTATTTATGTTTTCATAGAGGAATGTAAGCGACGTTTTCTTTAGGGTGTAGGCATTTTGTTAGTGTAGACGGATGTTTTTTGAAAGTAAAATATGGTAGGCAACTTCAAGCAACAGTTGGGGTCGATGCCAACAATTGTAATCCAATTGCATATGCAATCATTGAGAAAGAGAATACTAGTTTGTGGCAATGGTTTTTGATGTTGTTGTCCGATAATCTAGCAATGGAGAATTGGATGTCTATTACCTTCAAGAGTGATAGATAGAAAGGGCCAGTTAATGTTGTAGCGGAATTATTTCCAGAAGCAACACACATGTTCTGTGTTAGGCATATGTGTCAGAATTTCTTTAGTGCAGACTTCAAGGTAAGCAGTTGAAAGATTATGTGTGGGATGCAGCAAAGTCAAGCTACTTGGGATCATTCAAGTATTGGATGACGAAGATTTAAAGTGTTAACGAGGAGTTTGATGAAAAAAAACACCGAATGAGTGGAGTAGATCTCACTTTTCAGATCTGTCGAAGTGTAAAATGCTTCTTAATAACCTATATGAGTACTTCAACAACTTCATTTTGGAAAAAAGAGACAAATTCATACTAACAATGTTGATTGGGATTTTGAACAAATTGATGCACCGAATTCAAGTGAAGCGGGATAAGTGAAGAAACTATAACTAGCTTATATGCCCCAACATACAAAAAATAAAATAAAATAAAATAGAAAAGTGTAGTGATGCAACCTCTGAATGTATATTGCGATAGAATGGGTCACATCAATACAAAGTAGAGTGTTCGTATGGGAAATTTGTATTTGATATGGAAAATCGAATGTGCACATGTAGAAGATGGCAGATTTATGGGATTTCGTGTCTACATGCGATCACTTGCATCTTGGATAAATGTCATAAAATACAAGACTACGTACCTGAATTGTTTATCGTTGAAACATATATGACAACATACAAAATTTTTATGCATCCCATCAATGTGCAAGACTTGTGGCCTGAAACTGGAGGAGTTAATGTGCTTCATCCACCATGATATGAAGCAAGGGAAAAAAAAAAAGACGAAAGGGACATGAAGAAATTATAGCTTCTCAATCACAGTTACATGTGCTTCCAAGTAAGAAGGGGTAGCGTTTATGATGTGTTTTGTGTGCAGGGAAAATGGGCATAACAAACGTTACCATGATGTGAAGACACCGACATGAATTGACACAAGTAGAGGTGATGTTGAGGTACTAATAATTACTGATTTCTTGAGTGACATACTCTTTGGTTGTCTTATATCATTCCTTACCCACATGTATCTATTTTTGCAATTGTCATGAGGATCAAGCATTTGGAGACAGCTGAAAAATTCTGAGTTTGAATTTGTTTTTTGAGGAGTTTGATTACAGCCATTTATGGGATTCAATGGGGGCATTGCAGTGAAGTTTTTTTGTACATTTGTTTAGTGCAGGAAGATTAGAGATGTTAGCATTGAGATTTTTGAACATTTTGTGTAGTGAATGCAGATTGTGTAGTTTGAGGTTATGTTTGCATGCAGGTTTTTGAATTGTACATAGTAACTCTTTTTGTGATCCCGTTGGTTGTACATGGAATGTAATGAATCAATTTGGTGTAATGAACTAGTATTAATTATATATGGTATGGTTTGCAGTAAATGTTTTGCTATTGAGGGCATCACAAAAAAGATTCTATCTACACTTCAAAAACTTTGCAATTGTGGTGATGGTTGTCACCACATTAGCAAAACATTTCCCGACATCCATATAAAGCAATACCAACTACAAAATAAAATAAATTACAAGCAGTGGCAGAAGCATGTAGAAACCAATGTTGCAGAATCTCTTATCCCGAAGTAGACCCTAAACCTCGGTTCTAAGATCACATAACACACGCAGCTCCCGACCCTCTTCACTTTCATTATACTGAATTTTTAGGGTTCAGACCTCTAGACGCAAGCATTGTTCTCTGCTTTCTATCGTTTTAAATTTTGGAGCAACCCCAATATTACACGTTTCTGTTTTGCAACCATAACATCATCATACCAATCAAAGTAATTGTAACAATGTGAGATTATGTAATTGATGCATCCCCAAAATTTTCTTCCTGGATTATCGTCGGTCCATGATGTCTTCAAAACGAAGAGCTCTCCGCAATAGCACATGACCCGCGCCTATTCGATGGTTGCTATCCGAGGAAAATGCTATATTTGCTAATGAAGAAAGATGGATGCACAGTTCAATTATTATTTGGGTAATTTTCCCAAAAATTCAAAGTTGATCCAATTTTTTTTGTTTAACAGGGGGCAAAACAAAAGAAAAAACAAAAAACAATTGAAACGTCTTCAATATTGATTTTAAAGCTTTTCTTGATGTTATGACAACAGCACAGCACTTTTAAATTCTAAAACTTACACAATATAAATATTACGAGCATACAAAAAGGTAGAAAATAATAAATTTTATAAATTTAATTTTTTGGCATTTGATCTGGACTATGATACCAACTGAAAACATTTTTTGGAGAACATTGTTGTAAATTCCACACAATATGCCCTTCGGTCAATAGTACAAGAAATTTATTTCCAACATAAAAGTCACCAGGTACTTGTACATAACTAGCCCTACGTTCCTTATGAATCAGCAAGAGTGAAGGTGCAACCAAAATAAAAAGTTTAAACCATCCCTCTAACTTTTGATGGGATCAAAGTGAAAGATAATAGCATGTCATCCATGTCAACAACGTTATCATATTCAAAATCTCTCACACAGGAATGCCTAATTCTGAAATCTTCAACATCTTTTTATCTATCCATGTCCTTTGTTGGCGGAGGAATGATGCCATAGAAGCAACCTGGTATAAACATTACATATCTAAAAGTTAGATCCTTCCTGTTAATGCAATCATCCAAAGCACAGAACAAGAATGAAAGGATTCTGGGGGACTCACATCTGCTCGTAGTTTTAGAGCCTCCCTTCCAGGAGTTTCTCGTAGCAAATCCATCAAATCTAAGCAAAGCATGCAACATAAATATTTGTGCAAATAAAATAAAAGTCAAATCTTTGAAATCTATCCAAAACATGATATTTAACAGTCTAGAGTGCTGGCAATAAGAGCAGCCAATGACCATCCTGCCCTCAGTCAGTGCAAACAACATGCAAAGAACAAGCAAGAAATTGAACATATAGTTCTGATTGTTTCCACCTTTCAGCTCAACATATTTAATTTGCACGACTGGAAAAATCAGTTTAAGGGTATTGTTATTCTGTGTCAAACAAGGAAAAACACAACTATACCACATTATATATCTGTTTTCTTTCTAGATAATTTAAGTTATATGGAATTAAAAACAAGGCGCTCAATGACACAAAAAAAAGCTACACCTGGACTAAAAGAACAAATCGTGGAAAAAGAAATGCCAAGGCAGAGAAGAATTCTAGAACCAGCCACAGTTAGGGACCAGCCTCAATAACAAGATAAACAGATGAGAATGATTATGTTGGAAGGTGGGTGGACGGGTTAATTGTTACCAGCAGCTCCAGCTTCTGCTTTGTAAACTGATCTTGTAAGATTTCGAAATTGAGTTCCAGCACTCCTATGAATTGTTTCAACATCAGAATAGAAAATGATGAAATCTTAGCTACATATGCACCAAACTGCTTAAAAGCATTCTTTACATTAGGTCGGAATGGCCACGTTTCATATCCTTTTCAGCAAGAGATGCTCTTTCCAGAAGTTTTCTGCTCTCCTTCTTCATTAAGTCAACAGAAAGCCCCAACTCTTTGACATTCTTTTCTGCTCTAACGAATTGTGCCTGCCCACAGTTGTAACCATATGAATATCCAGGGTTTAAACAATCACTCAGGTATTGAAAACACTTGGGATTATGAAAGCTAGCACAAAAAATGAGATACTAGTTTCATCTTGTCTGCATATATAAAGTGAAAATTTTCTGATGAATAAGATATTAGTATACCTCCTCACTTCGAAGTCGGCCCAGTGTATGTCGGAACAAAAACCTTCTAGGGCCTGCAAACAACAGGCATAACTAGCTAGTGTGAATTCTATATATATATATATAAAATAACGAATGACAACCAAGGGGCGAAGAGAAGGCATGTCCCCCTAAGTTTTGTAATTTGCTTTTCATACAGTCAATTTTTCTAATTTATTTTGAAGGTTTCATCATTGCCACCAAATTCTATAACTCTAGGTTGGTCACTCTCATTGTTAAATAAAGCCATTTGAGGCTAACGCCTTGATTTTAGCCTCACATGAAGCTTTCATAAAATGCTTTAAGGCTAAGCCTCAAGGTAACGACAATGTTTGCCATTTGTCTTGTGTTTTCCGAACATTTTGTTATTGGCCTCAGCATTTTGGGCTATTTCTTCGTACTCTAGGATGCTTTACGAGTTTTTCACTTTTCATTTTTACACGCGGAAGGGAAGGAGAAGGAGAAAACTTGATAGCTGGTGGAGAAAGATACAAAGAATGAGGAGAAACTAATAGTAACGAGGAGGATGATGTTGATGATTCCCTTAAAATCCTAGTATATTTTTGTTGTTTATTAACTAGAGAACTTATTATATGATACTTTATCAATCTATTTTGCATTTGTTTGCTTGTTAAACTTCTAAATTTCTTATTATATTATGGATTTTATTGTCATATTTTTCCTATTCTCCCCAACTATTCCTTCTGTCACTGCTTTTTAAGATTTCTGGCTTCACCTATGACATTGGTCATGGTATAGTAACTTCAACTAGTCAAGTGTTTCCAGCTGTCTTGAACGTAGTGAACGAAAGCTCAAGTCCACTGACACAAGAAAATAAGAAAGGAACCTCGAGCAGGGATTCAGAAGCAAAATTGAACCAGGAAGTTAAAGGAGTCTTGTTAATGTTAAGAGCATGCCTGGCTATAAATATGGATGAACTATAGTTATAAGTAAATTTAAATTTACTAGAAGTTACTTATAAGGAGGGTAAAAGTATCATATATCGAAACAGACACACTGTTTTTATTAAAGTTTTTATTATTTTATTTAATAGATTAAATTATTTAAGTAACCTTTAATCTATTACATATTATGGCCAAAGATAGGCGCAGCAACAACTCTGCCACCTCAACATACATGAGTATGACATTGTCTCTCACTCTCACACTCCAACAATGTGATGTCCAATTGGACATATTGGAATTGGTGACATGAAGATTCAGACAATGGGGAATCTTAACAAGACTGCTTCATCCACTCAGTTGCTGGTGCATCTTTTTTGTAATTTTGTTCATACTATAGAATTCAAGGAAAGGGAAGAAAGTGAGAATAACGATAGTGATTTTGTTGTAGTAATGGAGGGCATGTTACTCTTTTCCTTGGTCAAAGTTGGGAAAAAGTTATCTGTTTTGCTAGTACACACCCTACTATCAAAACAAGTATTTTTTTTTTCCCTTAATGTAAGAAAACAGAAGTTGCTTATAAGCACTCCCGAATTGTCTAGACAAAGAACAGAAGAAAGTTTTGAGTTACATATAAGCTCAACCAAACATTATCTAAGTGACAAGTTCAGGTTAGGATCAAATTGTAAAATTGTCCACCTAACAATAACTTAGATATAAATTAGTCCTCAGTAAAAAGAATATCCAATGAAGCTAAAAAAAATTGTCATAACAGATCTTCAAATATAATTCATTCGACAATCAATACAATTGTAAATGTATATTATCATTATATCTACTTATAGAGGTATATGTATGACTAATAAAGAAGGCATCACTATCTCTTTCCCTCCAAGGTGAAAGAAAGGAGAGGAGAGCACACGCACCACGCATAAGGAGGAGGGCAGCTGTAACAGCACCTCCACAGGCCACAGCTGGGTGTTCTCTTGCTCTAATCAATTCATCTGATATAAAATTGGAATTGGAAGATGGTAAGTAAATTAACAAATAAAGCATATCAAATAATGAGAGTGAGGGCACGAACAGGCACCTTTAGCTTTGTGAAAGAAAGCTTCTTCGTGAGTTTTGTAACGGGATCTTATTTGTGGGATAAAATCCTGCAAATTATAAAACGAAGACGAAAGGTTTACACTTGTTGAAAATAAATCACAATAAAATATGTGTACATAGGAATAAGGGAAGGGTGGTGCATACTTGGATCGTGCGGAGATGTGATGAAGATGATTGCTGGAGTGAGCGGGCAGAGCGAATGGCGGAGTCCGTGGAATGCTGGACTGTACGGGGCAGATCCTCCGATATGTAAGAATGCCATGGCTTCTCCACTGTCTGATCTACTGGTGACGGCGGCGGCGGAGGCGGAGGCGGAGGTACCTCTTCTCCCATCTTAATTTTGTATCGTCGTCTCGTGATGACATTTACACTTGTAATTATTTTTTGGGTTATAGGCGCAAAACTCACTACTTTGACCGTATTGTGTAATTATCTCTATTCTTTTAGATGGACAAATTTGCCCCATATATGACTTTTAAGGTGCAAAACAGTCCTAGTGTTACGCAGTGAGAATGCTTAGCTCCCCATTTGGCATGGCAAGCACGTTAACAGTTAGGCGCGAGGCTTACTTTACCAAATAGTGTACTAATGATATGATCATATGCATGTATTCTCCCTTAACATCATATTCATAGCGTGCGTGTATGGCAGTTGTTCGGGCTTGCCGACCTAAGAATGAGGGGAAGGCGACCATAAGGTGTTGAACCTCGAGAGCCAAACCTACGATCCGTGAAACTAGGTGTGGTTCTAATAACACTGTGTAAGAAAAATTGTATAATAACAATTCGAAATTTAAAGATTTCTTCAACCATTATCGTTATCTCAACGATTTAGCCATAATAAGTACATAAGACAGTCCTTTAACTTTGTATCTTCTTTATTCATACGAAAATTTGACGGAGCTACTCAATCTAGCTTATGTAAAATTAGGGTATTTCCAAAGTTAGCACACATCAATATGAACCAAATTTTGGTGCAAAAATTCTCCAATGTGGCACCAAAGTTTGCACCATTTTGGTGCAAAGTTAAATTTACCATTTTTTTTCCACTTACCAAACTAGTTGATGGAGGGTATTTGTGTCATTTGTGTTATATATTTTTAAATACAATAAATTTTTATTATTTTTATGATGATGATGATTATTATTATTATTATTATTTGCATTTAAAACAAACTTTAATAGTGTACAAAATAATAATTAATGAATTTTAATAGACGAAAATCATCATTTTCAAGAATTTCTTGCCCTCATAGAAATCAAGGATAAAGAGGCTCACAATGCACTTCAAAATGCATTAATTGATCATTTGTGGGAAGAACATATGAATTTCGAGAATTAAATTGCAACACTATTTCGACTTCGTAATATAATAATATCCGAATTCGAAATGTATTGAGCTGTTATTTAATGGCATGATTTAATATTTTCTTTTTTGTAGTGTTTCTATTAATTGTACTATATTTTTTTATCTTTATTAATGAATTTAATATTTTCATCAATTTAACATAAGTATTTATTTAGTAATTTATATATTTGTAAAATAAATTATTAAGAAGAAAAGAGACAAGAAAATAATTAAACATTGTTCATTTAGTGTAAGTTTTGGTGTAATGGTTGGATGAATTTTAGTTTGGTGGAAAATTTGGTGCAGCGCTGGAGGTGGCCTAAGAACACAAAAGTTTAGTTTTATTTATTATTTCACCATGACCACCCCATTTGATATAATGTTTCACCATGTCCACTTATTTTCATATAACATTTCACTATGGTCACCAAATTTCTTTTCACTATTTTCACTAATCTTAAAAAGGGTAAAATGGTAACTTTGTATTATATATATATGAAATAAATTTTTAAAAAAATAAAATAAAAGTTTTTTTTTTTTAAAAAAAAACCTTTATTTTAAAAGGGTAATTGGCACAAAACGTCCCTACCTTTGGAGGGTATTGTGGATACCGTCCATTCCTTTCATTTTTTGGCATTTATGCCATTACCTTTCACTTTTCGTGCGCCTAAGGTCATTTTTACCAAATTTTGACGATTTTACCCTCCATTCAATTGAAACAAAAAAAAAAAGAAAACCAATTGAACAAATTGCAACTATTGGCCCAAACTTTTTAAAAAGTGTAAAAAAACCACCAAACTTCACATTGTTCCCAAAACTCGCCCCTACCCCATCGTCGCCTGCCGGCCATTTTCAGGCCACCGTGGCCATTGAATTTTTGCACAACACCTTGACAGTGGTGGTAGCGGCGGATCAACTCCAGGTCTGGGAATTAATGGATTTGCATATCCATTATCTTTGCCAGTATATAATATGCCATTTGCACTTAGTACACAAACTCCTCTTTGCCTTTTCCTCGCAAACTGCACGATGCTCTCTGCCACATCCAACCTGTTCGCCACCTCCATAACGTGGCTGCGGAGGGCATTAGGGCTGTCCCTAGTGACAAAAAAAGGCAATTTTGGCTTGTTGTTTGAACTTTGTGGCCTTCGTCTTGCTCTACAAGATGAAACTTCAACTGCACCCTCTTTAGGCTCATCCCTGTGTTCCCCTTCTTCATCGTCTCGTTCACCGCTCCCAATGTTTTTGTTCATAGATATGCTCAGATCTGGCTTGTTCATAGTCGATGAAGTTGGTAAAAACCCAATATTTCGTTCATGGATATGCCAAGATCTGGTTTCTTAAGAGGTGGAGATGAAGATTCCACTCCTGATATATTTACTTGGCCAGTCCACCACCTGTTGTTTGCTGCCATTTTAGTACCAGATTCAAACTTCAAATTGCTCTCAAATTTGTTTGGCTAACTTTGATTGGAATATCTAATCCTTATCTGATCANCTTTGATTGGAATATCTAATCCTTATCTGATCATATTTGCATCTGAAATCAAATTATGGAAGTGATTAAGAGAAAAAACAAAGGGTTGATCAAGCTAAGGGATGAGGGGTTTTGTACATTTATTAATGAGTAAAACAAGTGAAAGCAGTACTGTGTTTCTTTGGTTTTGTTGGTGCAAAAATTCGGTGGCCATAGTGGCCTGAAAATGGCCAACAGGCGGCAATAGGGTGGGGGCGAGTTTTGGAAACAATGTGAAGTTTGGTGAGTTATTTACACTTTTTAAAAAATTTGGGCCAATAGTTGCAATTTGTTCAATTGTTTTTCTTTTCTTTTTGTTTCAATTGAATGGAGGGTAAAATCATCAAAACATGGTGAAAAGGACCTTCGGCGCATGAAAAAGTGAAAGGTAAGGGCATAAATGCCAAGGAATGAAAGGTAGGAACGGTATCCACAATACCCTCCAAAGGTAGAGATGTTTTGTACCAATTACCCTCTACAAAATATAATGAATGAGTTTAAAGCATAAATAATTGGATAATGGGCTTCTTCCTACCAAAATAAGGTTCTTTATTTAAAGCAGCTCCACCGAAACTGAACCATTTTATTCTTTCTTTATCCCTGAACTCCATTGCAAGATTCAAAGATAAAAAATAATAAAACCCAATTTCACATAATTTCCTAAAAAAAATCACAAATCCACTGAGCAAAGCAAGCTGAGCTGACGTCGAATGAGAATAAAGCAAATGAATAATACTATTTTGCCACCCTAGATGACCACCAACTTGACCTGATTTTGTCATTTTGTGAAGATATTGTCTATTATACCATTAGCCTTATATTTTAATTATTTTTCGCATTTTCACCCTTTAATTGGCATTTTCACCCTTTAATTGGTATCAGAGTCTAGTAACGAAATCGAAGAAAATTTTTAACTTAAGAAATATATTT
>CAIGRR010213871.1:0-12533 GCA_903798365.1 Fraxinus sp. 1973-6204 | reverse complement strand
TCGATTATGAATTGATGGTTAATTTGTGATTTTTTTTTTTAAATTTTTTTCATCATTTTCTTGGAAGTATTGCATCCCCTCAATGCTATCACTAATTTGGGTTGGAATTTTCCGCTGTGTTTATGTGAATGTGCGTGTGCGTGAAAGTTAGATGGAAAGTAAAATGATGGATTATCCCTGGCGGAAAATAAGTTCATCATGCATGTCATATGCTCTGGGAAGCCAAATGGGTTCTGCTATACATTTTAATTGCAGGAGTTGAAATAAATCTCTCTGGTTGAAAGTGGATGAGTATTTTTTTTTTTTTTTTGTGCTTACTAACACACTGATAAAATAGGCATTAGCATGTTCTGTATTTGCAGTTTCATACATTTATATGTCTGCATGATTTGGAAATAGTTATTTAAAGATAAATAGGTGGTTTTTGGAGAAAAGATAAATTGAAATTTTAGATGTCCAAGGTAGAATTTCAGGAATGCTGAAATGTACGGTGGATTCATTGAGAAGATTTGGAGTCTAGATTGCAACTTAAATGTATTTAGTTTTGAAGTATGTTAGGTCATGAAAATACGTAAGAAGTTATTGCATGGCTATTAATGCATATGATCCATGGTGGAAGAGTTAACTTGCATTTGCCATGTGGTCAAATGTTATAAATAAGTGATTTTCTTTCCATGTGAGGGGTATTGCATAATTTAAAAAGGCGCAATCGGGTAACAGTGCATTTTATGAATAAGCCTCGAGACAAACCAATAAAATAATTCTAAATAGTATAAAATTTAAATATATGCTCATAATAAAACATAAACTATATTAAAAGTCCTGAGTAAAAAAGTTAATAATATTAAAAGTCTAACTTGCAACAAATATAAAATAGATTTAATGTAGTAAATAAGTCTCGACAAGTGAGGCGTAAGTCTCGATAAATTGAGGTTTACTCCTCACTGATAATCCTTAAGTCCTAAGATTTTAAGGCATTTTATGGAAGCCTCGCGTGAGATGTGATTCAAGACGTAGCCTTAAATAGCTTTTTTAAACAATGGGTGGTGAAGCTTCGTGGTTTTTAGCATCCCTGCAAGCAGTTTGGTGGAAACATTTTAAATTGGGGAGATATGAAATTTTAGTGGAATAGGTAATTTTATTCCACAAATTAGATTCAGATTTTTATTTGTGATTTCCCTACTGTGTCAAAAATATATTATATATGTGGGTGTAAACATGGGAAATGTGTTTTGTATTTTTTCGAATCGTGCGAATTGCTTAAATTGGGGCTCGGATAGATTTAAGCGTTGAGAAGCATCTAATTTGTTATTATAGGACTCAGTTTGTCTAATTGAAAACAATTACTGTTGTGCGTTAACATTTCTTTCTATAGCAAGTTATCTTTTAAAGAAATAGTCAGAGGTGCAGTCTGACCTTTTTTTTTATGGAAGGGATTGATTTCATTGTGATCCAAGTGTGATTTCATATCAACTTGAAATTTTCTTTGTTATACCCTCCAAGGAAATGATGAAAGATAAAGGGCTGGCAGTTATGTTTCTAGTGAAGTCAGTTTCTCTTCCTACTCTAATTGTTCCTTTATTAAGAGCATGTTTGTTTATGCTGCTTCTAAAAAGAAGCACCAATCTAGTGGCTTAACAAAAATGCTCTAAGTATTTTTCATTGTAGGAATAACTTGGGGAAAAATTGCTTACTCATGGGAAACTCTNGGCTGGCAGTTATGTTTCTAGTGAAGTCAGTTTCTCTTCCTACTCTAATTGTTCCTTTATTAAGAGCATGTTTGTTTATGCTGCTTCTAAAAAGAAGCACCAATCTAGTGGCTTAACAAAAATGCTCTAAGTATTTTTCATTGTAGGAATAACTTGGGGAAAAATTGCTTACTCATGGGAAACTCTAACTGCAAGCTTATTTTTCAGTTAGTGCGTTATTGAAAGCAGCAAAAGAGAGTTGGAACACATGATTTAGTAGGATAGTGAGAAGGGGAGGTTTTTGTTGGCTATATAAATTTATTCCCTTTGTGTGATTGGGAGATTCTGGACACTATTGGATTTTTTTACGGTCGGTGTTTCTAATATCTGTGAAAAATTGAACTTCACAGGTTACCGTGTGGAGCTAGTACTATGCTTGCTCTTGAAAATGTAAAAGATGTGTTAAAAGATTGATGAAGATTTGGAATTTGTCTAACATGGATGGAGGAATGGTTCGAACAGGAGCATTATAGTTGTCTTTCTCAATTCAAGTGGTAATAGTAAGAAATAAAATGAATTCATATGAGAATGATCTAAATTCATCTAGGGCCTGTTTGAGCCGCATTTTTGGTGTAGAATGTATTTTGGAATGGTAGATTGATGGAGAATGTGTCCTTAAAAGTGAAGGAAAAGTTTTTGGGTTGGATGTAATGTTATTTTATTGAAGAATGTGTAGTTGAAAAGAAGAGAGAGAAAAATGTATTTTGAAAAAAATGGGGATCAAACAATCTCCTAGTTTTTTAGAAGCAATAATATTAGAAAAAGATTTTCTAGCCGTTATGAAAGATGATATGTGACTGCAAAGAGGAACTTACATATCAGCGGAAGAATTTTCTTTAGTATTTTCAATTATTGCGCCTGTCTTTATATATGGATTCCCTTTAATTCAGGTTTACTGGCATGTTGTCTCCCATCAATGATTGAGAGGTGTTTGCTTCAGTCTAAGTGTCTAACTAATGGGTACTTTCGGCATTGGAATTTATTTATTTTTTTTGAAAAGAAAGGCATTGGAAATTTCATGTAAAGGAATGACTTCTGTAGCATGGATAGAGTTCGTTTACCTTTGAAAGGGATTGATTTCACTATGATCTGAGTTTGGTTTCCAATATCAAATTGACACTTTCATTGGTTATACTCTCCATTCTCCAAGGAAATCATGAGAGATAAAGGGACCATTGTAGAAATTTCAGGAATGCCGAACAGGTTAGTTGATGTATTGAGAAGACTTGGTGTGGTTAACTTAGATGTATTTAGTTTTGAAATATGTTAGGTCAAGGAAAACGCGTAAGAAATTTAAGAAAATATTCGCATGGACTATTAATGTCTTTAATGCTTCATGAGTGGAAAAGTCAACTTGCACTTGCTATATGGTTAGGAGCTATAAATAAGGGTTTTTTATTTACGTATGAGGGGTAGTGAAGCTTTGTGGCTGTTGGCTTCCCTATAAGCAGTTTGATGGAAACAATTCTACGATTAGAGAGCTATGAAATTTAAGTAGAAGGTAATTTTTGTTTCCTGGTTCTGATTCAGAAGTTATTTTTTTATTTTCCTACCACGTCAAAGATTGTAGTTTTATATGTGGGTTATACACATGGAAATTGCATTTAGTATTTTCTCTGAGTCGTGATTTGTATAAATTAGGGCAGAGATAGGTTCTGAGGTTTGAGAGGCATATCGTTTATTTCTATAAAATTGTGTTGGCTTATTGAAATTGAAACAATTACTGTTAGGTTTTTACGAATCTTTCTATAATGAGTTATCATTCAAGAAATAGTCCGAGGTGTGGTCCAACATTTGTTTACTGCTTTTCTGAAGGGATTGATTTCACTGTGATCTGAGTTTGGTTCCTAATATCAACTTGAACTTTGCTACGGGATGACAATTAGGTTCACGTGTGAAGTCAGTTTCTTTTCCTACTCCAACTGTTTCTTTATTAAGCCCTTTTCGAAATATGAGTAATTTTTGGGGAAAATTGCTTACATGTGGAGGCATTCTTGCTTAAAAGCGTCCTTTTCATCTCATGGGAGTTAGTGAAAGCAGCAAAAAGGAGGTTGGAACACATGATTTTGTAGGGTGGTGTGAAAGGAGGTTTTTGCTGGGTATAAGTTTATTCCTTCATGTGATTGTTAGACTCTGGACAATTTGTTGGATTATTATTATTATTTTATTTTTTTGAGTCAGGGTTACTAATATCTTTGAAAAGTTGGATTTCACAAATTATCCTGTGGAGCTGATATCATGATTGCTTGTGAAATAGCAAAAGATGTGTCTAAAGATTGCTAAAATATAATAGTGAAATGAGGAGATGAAGAAATTAGGAATGCAATATGGCTCTTTTGGGAAAAGGCGAAATTCTCAAACCGGAGCACTTTAGAATTTAAGACTGTTTTTCTTCATTCAAGTGGTGACGGTGTAAGAAATATCTAAGAATTCATGTACCAACGGCAACACCACAGAATTTCACCTAGGTTTCTGAGGGCAATAAGAAAAGGAACAGTGATCTTATTTACTAGTCGTTCTGAAAGATAACTTGTAACTGAAAAAGAACTTGCATAACTGAGAAAGCAGTTTAGCTTAGAATTTCAATTACCACACCTGTCTTTCAATATGGGTTCCCTTTAATTTGGGTTTAGTGACTTGTTATCTCACATCAATGATTGAGAGGTCTTTGCATCAGTCTAATTAATGGGTACTTTCTTGCATGATAATTTATATTTTAAGGATGACTTTTGTAGCATGGATGGAGCTAGCATTTCGGGCCTGTTTGTTTGACAAGGAATTCAGTCAAAAATATAAGTTGATGCTTAGTTGCTTACGATCGTTATACCATATGTTGCCTATTTGAGATAGTAACATCAGCTAAGCCCTACCATTAGTTTAAGAATTTGGAATTGGCTACATGAATCCCTTTTTTCGCCACTCTGTTTGGGACATTTTGAATCTATAGAAAGATGAACCATGGTTTAAAAAGGCAATACAAGGCGCACCTCAGACACGTAGCCTCTATGCCTCAGTGTGCTTATTTTGGTATATTTTTTTGAGGCAGGCTGGCATATGTTATTTAAATATAAAATGATTTTTACTATGTTTTCAGTGTTAAAAATGTGACTTTTAAGTGATAAAGCTAGAGGCTTTAATTGGACCCATCTTCTCAAAAAAAAAAAAAAAAAACATATGGAGAGTTGTTTAAGATTGATTATTTTTGAGTTATTATATTTATATGTTTTTTAAAAAAAATTATAATTTTATGACTGATTTTTTTTGGTTTGTTTTGGGGCTTATGCCTCGCGGAACAAAAACGTCTCAGTACCTAGTTCCTCCTTTTTAAACTAGGGAAGGTCCAATGCAATTAAATATTTTGCAACTACTTCAATCTATGTTAATTTTGGTCTACTAATGAATTAAGGAATAGGAAAGAAATTTCAACTTTCAAGATGGCAATTGTAGTCGATAGTAACTTAATTCTAGGAATGTAAATACTCATTCAGATGTTTTATTTTGATTATTTGAATCTAGAAATTAACGAAATTTCAAGATGCGCATTTTGCTACCATTACTTGTAAATTATGGAGAGCAGCCTCTTATCATTTCTGTGTTTGATAATGTTTCTCCGTATATTTGTATCAGTTTTTCCACCATATCTTGCAGATGATTTGCTTTTCCTCTATTATTTGTGTTGATTTGATTCTCCTCTATGCTTCCTATTATCTTTTTTTTCGTTAAACAAAACTGTATAGTTCTCGAAAGAATGAAAAGCTTGAAACTGAGATTTGAGAAATGGTGGCTTAGACTGATCGTGATGGTGGTCAATGTCATTATCACACAGACTCATTTCCTGCTTACCATGGACACATACGATATCTTCAAGGCCTTAAAAGTTTACTGAAGATAAAAAATTTCCGAGCTCAAGATACCAAATATTTTAAACTCTCAATTTCTTGACTCTTGATATTGAATCAAATATGATAATGCTATCGCATTGATTCTTTTGTATGGGATAAAATTGCTTCTGATTATACCATATGTAATTTACCTCTGTTTCATTAGGACACCTTTCCTACCAAACAGGATCTCATAGTTATGTCATTATATTGTTTTTGGGTTCAATATCACTGTGTTTGGCTTTCTCAGCTAGACAATTGATGAGGTATCTTCATTATCCAATAGTTCTATTTTTGAATATGAGCTTTGTATTATTTTAGATCATAATTGGGACACGCTTCTAATATATTCATTTTAGTTACAAGAGTTGTCTCAACTGGGTACTTATTTACCTCTTGATTATAACTGCAGTGAAGTGTTAAATAAGTCACATGTTTATTGGCAGAGCCCTTCACTTGATTTGGCTTTTTTCGCATTTTGGACAGATGTAATTAGCAGCAACGCAATGGACTTTTATGCAACCAGCCCTGGACCAGTTGATGAATCCGTTTTGTATGATCAAGATAAGCACGTCTCTGCTGCAGTTTGGGAGGGACAGGTGTCACTATGAAATAACTTCTCCCCTCTTATTTTTGCTTGTAAAACTTTTATAACATGCACGTGTTAATTGGATATTAACAGGAACGGGGCGCACTTAGATGTCATGAACATACTTCAAAGCTTGACCGGTGGATGCTCACCGAGAAACAAATCGAATTAGTCAAGAAAGCTGGATTTGGCTACTTGAGATTAATACCAGCAATCAGTCTTGATAACCCACTTATATCCGCTCTAGTTGAGAGATGGAGAAGAGAAACAAACACATTTCATATGACTGTTGGGGAAATGACGGTGACTCTGGAAGACGTTGCTTACTTGCTTGGGCTTCCAATTGACGGTGAACCTGTTATTGGTGTAACATATACGGCATGCGATGCACTATGTGTTAAGTATCTGGGGAGAGTACCGGATTCTGGGTACGCAAGTGGTGGAATGGTGAAGCTTAGTTGGCTGAAAGAGACCTTCTCCCATTGCCCCGAGAATGCCTCAATAGAAGATGTTGAGTTTCATACTCGTGCTTACCTTTTATACCTTGTTGGTAGTACAATTTTTTCCACCACCACTGGTAATAAAGTTCCTGTCATGTACCTTCCATTGTTTGAGAATTTCGATGAAGCTGGTAAGTATGCATGGGGTGCAGCAGCATTATCCTTCTTGTACAGAGCACTTGGAAATGCCTCCCTCAAATCTCAAAGCACAATTAGTGGCTGTTTAACACTGCTACAGGTAAATTGAACCTGGCCTTCACTTGCATCATTGGTATCTTTAATACTCAAGAAATACTAAGGACTCTGGTAGCCTGTCATTTGTTTTTTTATCCTGAAGGTTTTTTGGTTAATTTTTACTTTTGAATAGTGTTTTCTTTTTATCTAGTGCTGGAGTTACTATCACCTGAACATCGGTCGACCCAAACTTCATCACGATCCAATCCATGAATGTTTTCCATTTGTCCTTAGGTGGAAAGGGAAACACAGCGGTCCAACACCAAATCGTGATGTTGCCTTCTATCGTAAAGCTTTGGATTCGTTACAACCTTCTGATGTGAGTTGAAAATTGAAATATTATTTGGGTCCAAACTTCCCCTTTTCTTTCATTTTGTGCCAAAATGACAGAGTCGATGCCATTTTGTTATCCAGGTCGACTGGTGTCCTTATATAAATATCAGTCACACTGTTATACCAGAGTTTATTTTAAATCAACTCATTCTTGGAAGATCAAAGACAATGTTGATTTGTTTTGACAAGGCAGAAAGACACCTTCCAGATCGTTGCTTAAGGCAGTTTGGCATGCATCAAACTATACCGGAAGAAGTCCAGAGATGGGAAAGGAAGACTCGTGGGGTTGATGGTGGGGTAGATCTATCAGGGAAAATGGAATCGGAACTTAATGAATGGTCATATCGTCGTTTTCATATTGTGGAGGCTGAAGAAGATCTGGATGAAAGTGAATACAAGCACTGGTACATGAAAATTACGCGCAAATTAGTAGGCAGACCCATACCCTTCTCATCAGAGTTTCAGAGAATGGTAAGCCTCCACGTGATGTTTTGAACAACTAATAGCTTGACTGGCATATGTTTCATTCTCGTTTTTTCTTCATTGTAGTTCATCACATTTAACTTACGTTACAGGATGCTGCATTGAGGGACATTTCACATCTAGCAGATACCCTCTCGACTCACGGGATGGATGATCTCCAGATACAGTCAGTGGCAAGAATCAGGTATATTGCACATGAATGTTTGAGGGACCATGCCAGAAGCTCGACAGTTGTCATAGCAGATCCACAAAATGATGTTGGGAAAAGGATAAGAGGGAAGGAAAGAGTTAGGAGGAGGGAAATGGGTAAACGCAAACGGAAAGATGATCCCGAGCAATATTATGCAGTTAATATGAACGTCCATTCCCAGTTATATGATGATGATCATGCACAACTTTATCATGTGGATGGTGATGTCGATAATAATCAAGAACTATCCATTCCGGCTAATGCAGGTGATGACGGAGAGCTGTCTCCTATGGCTCGGGAAGTTGATGGAGGACAGCTTTGTGATGTAACTGACAACGTTGATTGTGACATAACAGAAGGGGTAGATGAATTGCCCTCGGATCATGCGGCTGAAGAAGATGATATCAAGCTTACTCGTCGCTCAGATGAAAAAATGCTGCCTGGTTCCCATGCTACTGTTGATGTCGCACCCCAGTCAACCCTCAATAACAATGAGGACGTTGCCCGGCAGAATGATTACAGTGTTTTGGCTTAGAGAAGAGAGTTGACAACTTCAACTTTGAATTGTATATAATTTAGTTTCTAGGTTATTAACAATGAGACTCTTGTTCTAGTTTTGAACTATTTGTCTATCTATTGTTGAAAATTGAAAAAAAAAGAAAAAAAAATATTATGCTTCCAAATTATTTGATTCATAATTTTAGGGGATTTTCTTTTTCTTACCGAATGTGAGTTAAAACATTTGTTGTTCACTAAGTAGGACGCTGAATAACAAATAAAAACTTGAAGAAAACCCTTGGAATTTTTAACGTTTACCATTATAATCCATAAAATAATTGCCTGAGCTTTTAGCTCAAAGAAAAAAGTTAAAATCATGAAAAGATGTTCTAAAGTAGAAAATGTGGGGGCTTGACTAATGCTGTTTATTCTCCCTCAGCAAGATTATAAGCCTTTTTCCAAAGCCATGTTTAATGGAATCCTAAATCTTTCATCATTTCTTATTAGCTGAATAGCATTTTCCAAACCCTTTACTTCAGATTGTTGATAGAGGAAACAGTAATAACTATCATAGCTAAAAGCTTTTCCTTTACACTTTACTTTTCATCTTTTTGGGATGGAGAGAAAGGGAGATTAAAAGTTCTTTGTGCCTAGATAGACTTTTACGGGATTTAAAATCTCATCAACACTTGCAAATCAATTAAAGTTTCCCACAAAAAGTGTAAGTGGAATCAGGGACGGACCCACATGGGGTCATGTGGGGTCAAATGACCCCACAATTTTATTTTATTTTAAATGCAACTTATGCATTTTTACTCAGGGAATTATTCCCTTTCTATTACCCATTTTATTCATAAAATAGAGTACAATTATGGAGCTTGCTATGGGTACCCGGGCGTTTACACGCCCAGTTACCCGGCCCCACTGCCCCCCTCACAATAGGGAAGGGCAGAATTATTATATTTGCCGTGGGGCCACGGTGGGCCCCTCACTTATGTGAGGGGCGTGTACCCGGGCGTGTAAAACGCCCGGGTACAAATGGCATTTCCCTACAATTATAGAGGGGACTCTCCAACAAGAAGTATACCTATCTAAAAATTTACCATACCAATTTTCCAACAAGATAAAACTTCTTTTCTGAAATTCTTGTGTTTCTACTAGCAACCTCGTCATCCTTCTATACAACTTCATCATCATTTTATACGATGTAATTATATAACGTTTTCAGAGTATGAAAACGCGTAAACCCTTTACTTCAGATTGTTGATCGAGGAAACAGTAATAACTATCATAGCTAAAAGCTTTTCCTTTACCCCTTACTTTTCATCTTTTTCGGACGGAGAGAAAGTTCTTTGTGCCTAGATAGACTTTTATGGGATTTAAAATCTCATCAACACTTGCAAATCAATTAAAGTGCAACTGGAATCACACAAATAATAGACAATGAATTACCAAACACGAAAAACCTGGAGTTTAGAAGATTACTGAAAGACACTTGTGTAGGCTGCACGAGTTATATGGATACGGAGCTTTTAAGCAAAACCAAACAACACAAGCCCAACAAGGACAGAAAAAAATCAAGAATAACTTTTCTACCAAGAGATGCTCGTATGGGCTGCATTGTGCTTGAATTCGATACACAGAAACAAACTACGGCTGAGACAAGAAGAAAAATAACACAGTCCCTATTGCCCTTAACACAACATATTAGCCAAACAAATATATATAAGTCAGCAATTGTATTTTCCCCGAGCTCTAAAATCAAAAAGAGCAGGATATATTAGCTGAATCCAATCAGAGAGAAATGGCACAAATATCACAAATTTGACTCCAAGAACCATAAATCAAACAAATGGTTTAACATACTCTCCATAAATATAGATCATGTAACCTTCCATTTCTCATTCACAGGCTCGGAATTTACATCAGCAAACACTCAAATTACTATTCACGTTGATACAAGTCAACAAAGCCTATCAACATTAACATTCCAAAAAATTAAAAAAAAAAGAAAGGAAGAAAAGAAAAGAAAAGTAAGTTGAAAAAATCAAACCAGAGAATAAGCTAAATTCGGCGCCATTTCTTGGATCAACCAACATGGAAAGGGCTAATTTCCCCAGTTCTCAGAGAATTAGCAATTTCATCAGCAACAGTTAAACAAGAAACTACCCAACCACTCAATGCCATCCATATCATCTTTGCCATCCAAATTGTCTTATTCCATGACATTGCCATTGTCTTTTTGTCCCAAATCTTTTAAAGTTTACACTTTTATTCGACAAACAAGCAAAAGAAATTGAAATTCTTGCTTATTTTAAAGGAAACCCATATCAACAACAATCTCTGAGCTCCATTTAGCAAATTCTAAACCCTGAAAAAATCATTCCAAAGATGCAGCACACAATTTCTTGATTCCCTTGAAATGGAATGGATAATCAGAGCCCAGCTGAAATTTTCTGCAGTTGAGAACTACAAAATCGTTCCCAGATTAAATAAACAGACAAAATCACAACCCACCAAACACTTTCTTGATTCTCCAAAGTGGTATCTATGGATTAATAAAGAAACGAGTAGATGGGTTGAATTTGGAGGATAATCAGGAAATCTCTGGGTCTGCAGTCCGTGGAATAGATTGGATTTTGGCATTTTGCTGACTATTTTTTGGACTGTACGAAGTCGGTCATCGTGTACAATGATGAGTTGCAATAATAGAATGCATCAGTAGTCCCCCCAATATATCTTGAATATTCATATTTCCCCCTCAAGTTTAAATATTTCCAATCTAACCCCATGATCAAATTTTACCCATGAGTGACATTTTAAGTTTCAAGTTTGAATGAAGATTTTGATTTTCTTTAGCGTGAACAAAATTTTCAATTGTAAAACTAATATAACCTCATTTTTAAAAATAAATTATTTATTTTTAATAAAAGAAATTCATATTCTTCCTCCCCTTTTCGTCATTGATTATGGATGTCGAGTTGTCGGCTATAGCGGACAAAAATTAGGGGCAACTTCTATTTTTTATTTTTTTTAGTTTTACTAAAATAAGAGTCTTTTATTATTTTTTCGCTCGGAGTCTCGTTTTCAATTTCATTGAAGTTATGTTTTCGAGTGGTCACGATTAGGGGTTCATTTATTTTGATTCCTATAAAATACACGTCTTGTATTTTACTAAATTTTAATATGGGTTTTCTATTATTTTGTGTTAGGTCTCATTTGCAATTTCATTAAAGTTAGCACATGTTCGACCCAAATTTTTTAAAAAAAATTCTTTAAAAATCATTTTCTATCGTACCTAAATTCACAATTCTTCAATTCATTTATTCATTTTTTATCAAAATTTATTTTTTATCAAAATCAAAGAGTGGCTTAATGTATTAAGGTCGCGTGGACTTATTGATCGACAACTACATTTTCATTTACTATTAAGGTTGTTTATGGACATGTTTTAAGCCTTCTTTCAATTTCTTTTAATTATTCAAGACAGTAAAATCTGAAGCATTTAAGGTTGAAATATAGTCGACATTGATTCTCAAGAATTTTGCATGCATTAGCTTATATTTCAAAAATATTTTTTAACTTAATATTTGCAGCAACCTTTGTTATTCAACAATTTAAGTGGAACATGTTTAAAAGTAGGGCTGGTCGTGGGTTGACTAGAATCAGTTCGGTTAAATTTTCGGGTATTTAATAAATGGAACCGTTGAATCCAAATATAATTATGGAACCGTTCGGGTTCGGTTTGGTTCCGTACCATAATTAATTTTTTTAACATTTACAGCAACACTACATGAATATAACTAATGACATTTCATTCGTAAGTTTTACAAATTAACGTAACTCAATTCAAAAATATATAAATAACTAGCTGTCGAATAACATTAATTCGTATACAAATACCAAAAAGTAGATATTAATATTAAAATATCGGTGATCCATATCAATAATTCATTGACTTCAAGCAGCCGCCTGCATAAAGAAAATGAAATATAAATCACCAACTATTTGATTTAATCATCAACTGCTTGAACACAATTATAAAAATAAAAATTGTATAGTTCTTAAATAGATACA
>CAIGRR010213836.1:0-10865 GCA_903798365.1 Fraxinus sp. 1973-6204 | reverse complement strand
TAAGCAAAAATCCGAAAATAGAAGAGTTTGCCTAATATTAAGCATATACGACCGCATGGTATAAATCCTTGCGGTCGCATGGAACAATCCATTTCAGCCCTTGAGATCCCTGAGGCTTCTGTGCGGGCGCATGGGATTAATACCATGAGACCGCATGGTTATGTATTTTTCCTGCCGAACAGTTTTCAGTATTTTAATTGTATCTTCCTCTCCCGATGTCCTATTGAGGTGATTCAAGATGTGTTAGAAAGCTGACTCAAAGAGCTACAACTTTACTTCAGAAGTTGTCTTCTATTTCGATCATCTTATATGTCAAAAATGGGTCTCAATACGAGACTGAAAATCGGTGTATGACTTTTTCGATTGGAATGTGAAGTATGATCATGCTTTGATTGTATTTCATCCCTTTGACTCTTTCCTCATCCACTTGACCTCTAATACTCTCAAATCGTTATCATAAGGCTAGGTACAAGTTTAGAATATTTGTACTTTATTCCTTGAGCTTTCACTTTCTTCCACTTTGGTCCTTTTTCACTTGTTTCTTCCATTTTCCACCATTATCACCCATTTGTAACCTAAGCAAAGATATAGAAGAACTTAGTGTATTTAGGCATCAAATAATCATAGAAACGCAAATATTAATGGGTAAAAAATGTAAAAAATGTACTATGATCAGTACGTGTCCCAAGCTATTATGTGCTACCAAAAATATAAAAGTATGACGGAAGAGGCGAACTGACTAAACATGTGAATAGTTATAAAATACACATGAGCCTGAGAGGCATCTCTCCTACCATCAAACACAGAGCCTTTCACCTCACTTTGAGTAGAGTGACCGAGATTTGGTACAATAGGTTGCCCCTAAGAAGTATTCGGATCTAGCCACAATTAAAGAGTACGTTCCTGAAGAGATTTACAGTGAGCAAAGAGGGAAAAGCTCTCATCCAACACCTTCAGGACATAAGCAGCAATCTGGAGAAATATTGAAAAAGTTTCGTGGCTCGCTTCACAAATGAAATGACATACTGTGTTCAGGTTAATGATCGAGAAGCGTTGTCCGCATTGCGTGGCAGTTTGAATATGAACACCCTATTTTAGATAAGTGTGAAAAATTAGGACCCCACTAACTACGATGTTTTGCTCAAAATGATAAGGCGAGAAATCATCAATGAGGAATTAATTGACCATAGGAATAAAGCCAACAGGGATCTTCCACCTCCATAGAGACAACGTGGGAGAATGCCAACCTCCCACCTAAGGGACCACCAATGGAACCAGGCTGGAAATGAAATTATTTCTAGTGTTGGACAATCACTTGCCACGACTACATTGAACACCATGCTCACATTGTCTTACAAAGATGTGAAGCCCGAACTAATGCGAGCAGATTTAATCCGGATAGAAGGCCCCCAAAGAGGAAGAGGCTGAGGGCGGGGTCCGGTACCTAGTAATAGGCTGAACACCCTTCAATATTGTTCTTACCACCATTTTTATAACCATAATATGGTGGATTGCAGAGACATTGCTCAACATCAAAGATAGATGAACATGCAGAATGACGAAAGAGATGTATACCCCCTAGGGACATTCTCCCGCGCAAGGTAGGATCATAAGCATAGTGTGAAAAGGAAACTCGTTGTCAGAAGCTATCTCCGCAATAGAGAATGACCTAAGAAGGGACTGGGGCAGGGACAGCGGTAGTGTAGGAACCCTCCAGCTAATATGGAAGATGCTACAATCCATGAGATTGATACTATTTTCAAAGGACCTTAATTGCAAGATTAGACGCGAATGCAAGATATGCTACGATTCCCCTAATGACAAGTTACATAGTGGATAACAGTTCACAAGGGATACCATTGCCCCCTATATCTTTCACTCAGGCAGATATGCTCATGGTAAGGACAGTCATGGCCCGAAGTGGGTTAAAATGGATGTTGGTCAATAATGGCAGCTCTATCAATATCCTTTTTGGGGCCACATTTGACAAAATGATTGTTGATCACAAGGTAACCCGCCATCACAACCCCCTATATAGCTTTACAGATGATATCATCATCCCATAGAGGAAGATCACCCTCACCGTGGAGATGAGAGAGCCACCATAAAAAACTTAAGATTTTATGGAATTCTTGATAGTAGATAGCAGGTCAGCCTATCACGGGGTGTTAGGTAGGCCTGCTCTAAAAAACTTGTGGTTGTCACCTCACTTCACCACTTGTGCATAAAGATCCCCACTGAGCAGGGGATTGCCACTGTGAATGGTAACCAAAACAGAGCCTAGGAATGCTATCTAAGTTCTATAAGAAAGTTCAAGCCAAAGGACGTCAACATGGTACTCGTGGACATCCACATGGTAGAAGCTCAAGAACATGATCTTGGGTAGGAAGACGTCAAGATGACAGATATCACCGAACGGCTGGACTTGCTCGATGAATTGGATCTGCATATCATCAAATCTAAATCCTAGGTCGTACCAGTAGAATAGCTAGAAATTTTCCCAAAACCCCAACAAAAAATTTCAAGTGAGAAAAAACATGCCACCGGAGGCCAAGGAGGATTTGAAGGATTTTTTATGTAAGAACCTTGATGTTTTTGCTTGGAGGCATAAGGATACGGTAGCCATTGACCCAAAGATCAACTTTCACCACCTGAAAATTGATCAAAATTTTGCCCCGCACAAACAATGAGAAGGGCCCTCAACCCAGAAAAACATGAGGCCCTTATAGAAGAAATACAGAAGTTGATCTAGAATGGATTTATCAGATAGGCCATCTACCCAAGATGGGTCTCCAACTCGATATTAGTAAAGAAGCATGATGGTAAATGAAGGGTGTGTATTGATTTTTCTAATCTTAACGAGGCTTGTCCAAAAGATGGTTTTCGCCTTCCGAGAATTGACCAACTTGTGGACTCCACCTTTGGATATAAGCTCCCAAGATTTATGGATGCCTACTCAGGCTAAAATCAAATTTCCATGCATGTGACAGATGAGGAAAATACCTCATTCATCACTGATAGAGGTCTCTATTATTACAAAATGATGCCATTTGGGTTAAAAAATGTCGGTGCAACCTACAAAAGGCTCGTTAACAAGATGTTTGCCAACCCCATCGGTAATACCATGGAAGTCTACGTGGATGACATGCTGGTAAAAAGTTTGAAAGCAAATGGTCATGTGATGTACTTGAATAAAACTTTTCAAACTCTCCGAATGTACAGAATGATGTTAAACCCCCTTAAATGTGCAGTTGGGGAACTATATGGTCAATAAAAGGAGAATATAGGCTAATCCAGAGAAGATTTGAGCATTAATTGAGATGAGGTCATCACAAAGACCCAATGAGGTGCAAAGTTTAACTAGGCGAACAACAACTCTAAGTCGTTTCATATCCAAAGCCATTAATAAAGGCCTCCACTTTTTCAAAATCTTGAAAGGGGGTAGAAGCTTTCAATGGATGGATGAGTGTAAAAAGGCCTTCCAGGGGTTGAAGAAGCTTATAGGGCAGCTCCCTCTCTCGAAGCCCGAATCTGGAGATGTTTTACAACTCTATTTTGGTTGTTTCTAATAAAGCCATTAGCACGGTTCTCATACGACATTAGCACGATTCTCATACGAGAAGAAGAGGCACTCCAATTGCCTATTTACTACGTAATTAAAGCACTTTTAGCAGCTAAAACTCTCTATCCTGGTATAGAGAAATAGCTCTGGCATTGATCATAACCTCCAAGAAATTGAGACCATATTTTCAAGCTTGACATGTGCTAACCAACTTCACACTCAGGCAAGTACTCCAAAAACTCGAGACATGTTGAAATGGGCATTTAAACTCAATGAGTTCAATATTATCTACAAATCGAGAGCGGCCATCTAAGGTCAGACCTTTGTCGATTTTGTTAAAAATTTGCCAATGTCCCAGAGATGAAAGAAATAATGGGACCTACTAAGCTTTCCACTTGAAGTTTATTCATAGATAGTTCATCTGGGAAAATGAGCTCAGGCGCGGGCGTGGTCTTAATCATCCCTAAGGGACACAAGCTCAATTGTGCAATAAGGTTTGGGTTCAAAGCCACAAAAAATGCGGTCGAATATAAGGCACTGTTAGTCGGCCTGAAGTTAGCTTAAGATCGCAAATGAATAGGTTGCTCCTTAATAATGATTCCTAGCTAGGAGTTAGCCAGGTTAATGGCAACTTCACTACAAGGGACAAAGACATAGCCACCAACCTCAAGTTGGTGATGGACCTACTCTCAACTTTTGAAAAATTTGAACTAACTCAAATTCCTCGCATTGAGAACGCTCATGTTGACGCTGTATCCAAATTAGCTAGTAGCAAAGATTCTGAGCTACTAACGATGGTGTCGATCGAGCATCTCTCGAAACCATCCACTTCTAAAGAAAAGAATATGGCATGGGTAGAAGGGAAACCTACATGGATACAACCCATAAGGGCTTTTTTTTTAGGATTAAATTCTCCCTGCTAACAATGAAGAGGCTTATAAACTCAAGAGAAGGGCAGCCCACTTCGTATTCAAGAAGGATATTCTAGACCCCTCCTCCAATGCGTTGGGGTAGGGAAAAGCTACATACATCCTTTGTAAGATACATGAGGGAATGTGCAGCAATCATGCTGAGGGCTTTCATTGGTATAAAAAGTGCCTCAACAAGGGTACTATTGGCCCATTTTGAAGAAAGACGCTATTCAATTTGTACGAAAATGTGATAAATGCAAACATTTCTTTCCCATCCAAAGACAACCCTCTCATGAGCTAATAGTGGTGTTCAGTCTCTGGTCGTTCGCCAAATGGGGTTTGCCTCATAGGCCCTCTACCTAAAGCTAGGGGCAGCACAAGCTTTTCTATTGTCGTTGTCGACTACTTTACAAAGTGGGTTAAGTCGAACCTTTGGCCAAAATTACAGAAGCCAACACTTCCAAGTTCTTATGAAAAAACATCATATGCCAGTTTGGAATTTCCCAATCGATTGTCTTTGACAACGGGCATCAATTTGACAATAAAAAGGTCAAGGACTTGTGTAAACAGCTTGGGATCAAAAAACATTTTTCAACACCTCACCACCCTCAAGCGAATGGACAAGTGGAAGCTATAAACAAGACCTAAAGTATACCTTGAAGAATAGGTTTGATGCCTCTAAAGGAGCATGGGTGGATTAATTGCCACAAGTATTATGGGAAATCAGTACTATGAACCGAACCCAACAGGAAAAACCCCATTTTCGATGGCTTATGGTGCAGAGATAATAAGCCCGGTGGAAGTTGGTGTACCCTATCTCCGTTGGTTGTAATTCAACGAAATATCCAATGATGAGTTGAGGAGATATGAGCTAGATTTTCTTGATGAAAGAATAGATGAATCCCAAGTAAGGCTTGCCTCATATCAGAGGAAGATGATCCATTACTACAATGTAAAGACTAAAAGATGTCCTTCCGAGTGAACGATCTTGTGCTTCAAAGAGTGTTCATATCCTCCAAAGAACCTAGAGCAGCACTTTAGGTCCAAATTAGGAAAGACCATATCGTATTAAAGAAAAGTTACAACCAGGGACTTGTTGGATAAAAGACTTGAATAGAAAAATGCAATCGCACCCGTGGAATGTCGAACATCTTAGAGTATATTATCAATGAACGGGTTGTAGCTGGAAGAGCCCTCCAAGCCTTTGTAAATATTTTTGGAGTTCAATGAAATGATGTTGTTAATTGAAATGCATACAACACAAGCCTTCCATGACCAGGCTGAACGTCATGGTAGAAACCTTCACATGGATATACCCCACCATGTGGGAAAGCTTGTGCACGGAGGGCCTGATCCCAATTGAGATTACCTCATTGATTCTCCGAGGCTTACAATACAGCCTCCCATGATGAGGCTAAACGTTACAGGAAAGACTCTATATGGATGCACCATCTACCATATGGAAAAGCGTGGACGTCTTGGAAGAGAGAATTTGATCTCAATAGGGATTACCTCATTGATCCTTCGAGGCATACACCATAAGCTTCCCATGACGAGGCTAAACTTCGTGGGGAAAGCCTCCACATGGATGCACCATCCACCATGTGGAAAAGTGTGGGCGCCTCAGAAGGGAGGATGTGATCCCAATGGGGATCACTTCATTGATCCTTCGAGGCAAGATTTTGTACTTACCGGCTAATCGAGAACTTGTTTGGTGTTGTTAAACTTATAAAGTATCGATGGTAACGCTTATGTGAAGAGACTAAAGTTTCTCAAATTTCCAATATTTATTGGGTTAAGAAATAAATACAAAGTTGCTACAATGGTTATATATGAAATAAATCTCTACCCTCTTTGTTTTACTATTTGTAATATTGCAATAATGATTATGAACTAGAACGACAAATACTGTATTTATGAATCTATTTATAAGACCTCATTGAAAATTAAATGATATAAAAATCTTGAAATTTTTTTGTCGTTTGAGATTTAGATAGATCGAATAATAATGTTATTCATTGACAGTGGTGCTTTTACATTGGTCTAAATGGCGAAGGGAACACCATTTTTCGCTATATAGCATTATGTTTATTCAATGAATAAAAACATATCTAACTTCACTAGATAATGTAGCAGTAATCGTAATGTCACATAGATTGATGTTTAAGTACCACATGCTAAATTGCATTACTCGTGGAGCTGAGAGGCATTTTAATGCTTTGAACAATTAGACAAGGGGTCCACTACTATCTAAATTATAGATTTCTATCATGAGTGTGAATAGCATCGGGATGGATTCAATTGTTCATTTGAGATTTTGAGTTATGATATTATAAAATTTGTCAAGTGTTGTCAAAATAGACGAGCAGTCCACGTGCGAGACAACCCAATTCATTACGAATTTAGATCGAAACTAGCCTAGTTCGTTTTGGACCAGCCCGTGCTAGGTTAGTTTTTAAGATCGGCAGCGCATGATGACTACGAGAGAGAAATGGGTCGGGTCGGGCCATTTTTATTTAAACCCGACCCAATCTGAATTTACCGATTTTGGGCTATTTTCTAAACAGAACCACCTTGCTCATTAACCGGAATCTACCCGACCCGACCCGAGTCGGTTCAGGCCGAGTCAAATTAAAACCATACAAATTAAATTAAACAAAATCAAAATAGCCATCAATCTACATTGGTAAATAAACTTGAATACAAATTTACACAAAGAAATTACACAGATTCCTCCCAACCAACTAGACGCTCACCAAAGGTTCATCAATGTTCGAGTTCAACCAGTCTGATGTCTGGAACATGGAGGCCCACTCGGCCTCATCGGAGTTCCAGAAAGCCAGTTCAAGATTTTTGTTGCCATGTAGTTTCATTGTCTCCAATAATAAAAATACTCAGGGAAATTATGCCCTGCAAGTATGGGTAAAAGATTTTAGGGTGTAATCACCAGTAATATAAGGACTAAAAAATCATCCAAATTAACAATGGCAAAGTTAATTAACCAACCTTAGGGCAGAACTTCATCCAAATTTTCATAATCAGATGGAGTTTCTACACTTCCTTTGGCCGCCTCCATAAGGACCATAAGAAAATGTAGCCAGTTCGCTCTAGTGCTACAGCTATCTATAAATTTTGTAGGTGCAGCAACAAAAAATAGAAGAAAAGACTCGAATGGAAGAAAATATTTTATGATTTTATTTCTTCTTAGCACGAATAATTACATAGCATGAGTACTATAATACAAATGAGGGAAAAGAAAGTAAAAGAATCAAATAACAGATTCTGAACAATATACAATACGCCACAAACTCATTTTTAATAATTCTCAACCAACTTTTCTTCTATCCCTTTTCTAGAATGTCCAGCTGCCTATCTTCTGGATGATTCCTATTTTAATCTGTTGGAGACATCTGCCAACGTGGATGATGATGTGTGCTTCTTCCCAATTCTGTTCTTCCCAGTTCAGCTGAATTTCCCTTCAATTGTTCAGCTCCAGCAGCTTCAGCTTCATTCCTATTTCTTAATAGCCCTCCACAAGATGGAGAGTAGATATCTACTACTCCCATCTTGAACATACATGAGTAAAAATTTTGAGAGCCTAAGCTCTTGGTAAGAATTTCTGCCACTTAATTTCTGCTGTTCTCATATTCAATTGAAATGCTCCCTTCTAGAATTTTATCTCGAATTAAGTGGCAATCTATTTCTATATGTTTTGTCCTTTCGTGAAAAATAGGATTTGTAGCTATGTATATGGCAGATTTGTTATCACAATACAATTTTACACTTTGTGGATGTGCAATATGTAAGTCCTTAAATAAATAGCCAAACCAAGTTAATTCACAGTATATATTGGCCATTGCTCTATACTCTACTTCAGTAGATAACTTAGAGACAACACCTTGTTTCTTCGATTTCCAAGATACCAAAGAACTCCCTATGAACACACAATATCCTGTCACAGATTTCCTAGTGTCTGGACAAGCTCCCCAGTCTGAGTCACTATATCCTTTGAGCTGAATTTCAGAATCCACATAGTAAAATAATCCTTACCCTGGTGACCTCTTTATATACCGTAAAACATTGTGTGCTGCATGTAAATACGACATCTGGGATTATCCATAAATTGACTCAATAACTGTACAAAATAGGATATATCAGGCCTCGTGATAGTAAGATACAACAATCTTTCAATTAATCTTCTGTAGAGGGCAGGTTCAGGCAAAAGGTTTCCATTTTCCCTGGATAGCTTGATGTTTTGGTCTAGAGGAATTTTGGAAGGAGTTGATCCAATGGTACCTGAGTCTCCTAGGATATCCAAAGCATATTTTTGTTGGCACAAGTAGATCCCCTTTGTTGATCTAGCAACCTCAATGCTAAGAAAGTATTTCAACTTCCCAAGATCTTTTATTTTGAATTGATTATCAAGTGAACACTTCAATTGATTGATAGTCTTCATGCAATTTCCAGCAACTATTATATCGTACAAATACACTAAGATAGCTGTAAAAGAAGTGTTAATCCCTTTCGTAAATAAGTTGTAATCAAATTTAGATTGAGAGTACCCCTGCTGAATGATAAAATTCAAAAGTTTTGAATACTATTAGCGAGAGGCATGCTTAAGTCCATAAAGACTTTTCTTGAGTTTGCACACTTTTCTCCCTTCTTTGCCAAGATATCTAGGCAGTAGATCCATGTATACCTCCTCTTCTAAGTCTCCATGCAAGAATGCATTATTTACATCGAACTATTGTAGAATCCATCCTTTAACTGCTGCAATTGCCAGCAAGGTTCTTACTGTTACCATTTTGGCTACTGGTTAAAAAGTCTCATGATAATCCAACCCCTCTTGCTGTGTGTATCCCTTAGCAATGAGCCTCGCTTTGTATCTTTCTATAGTTCCATCAGCATTAAATTTAATCTTATACACCCACTTGCAACCTATTGTTTCTTTATCAGGAGGTAAGTTGACAATTACCCAGGTATCATTGAGTTCAAGGACAGCAATCTTAGGTTTCATGGCAGCTTTCCATTTAGGAGATAAACTAGCTTCTAGGTAGTTTTTGGGCTCAGTATATGAAGTAATTGAGGTCACAAAAGTTTTGTATGGTGTAGATAACTTCTCATAAGTCATGCTAGCAGTAAGAGGAAAAGGATTACCTAATTATGTTTGTACCTTTTGATCATCCAACAATTGAGATGAGTGAAGTAAAGTGGCCTGCTGGCATATAAAGCTCTGGAGGTGTGTTGGAGCCCTTCTTGATCTGTTTGACCTTCGAGGCAAATGTGTATGGGTGTCTTGTTCAGGTTCTGGTTCCTACAAAGGACTGTTATCAGGTTCAACACCTTCATTTGTTTCCAAACTGGGTGGTTTAGTAGCGGCCAAGTCAATCATCTGGGAATCGATGATATGATGAAAGGGCAGGCTAGTGTTGGAAATGATAGGATTGTTGGCATAACTAAGATCGTTGGGACTTAGCAAAGAGTCATGATAGCTCATTTTCTCAATTTTGAATGGAAAAATAATCTCATAAAAGATCACATTTCGAGAGAGAAAAAATTTCTTGTTATCTAGATCTAGTAGTTTATATCCTTTAGTGCCAAAAGGGTAACCAATGAATACACCTCCTAGCTCTAGGATCAAATTTATGTCTTCCTTGAACAAGTGTAGAGGTAAAAGCCAAACATCCAAAAACTTTGAGGTGATCACAGTTTGGCTTAGTTTTAAAAAGAACTTCAATAGGACTTTTGTGTTTTAACAGAGGAGTGGGAGCCTATTTATCAAATATACAGCTGTTAGGACACAATAGTTCCAATATTTTATAGGAATACCACTTTGAAACCTTAATGCTCTTGCTACATTTAAAATGTGTTGGTGTTTCCTCTCTGTAGTAGCATTTTGTTGTGGCATTTCCACACATGTTGTTTGTTGAGCCGTTTCTGCATAAACTGTGCTACATTTGATATCTACTGCCATTTTATTTTGCATCCAAGTTATCACTATATCGTTACACCGCAACCAAGTCTCCATCAGGGGATCGTTGGGGTCTGATGGCCCATAGATGCTACCATTTATGAATCCCAATTTGTTTTTGATACGTAGGGCTCTCTTCATGGATCTAGTCCATGAATGGTAATTATTTGAATCCACAATGTGTGTGACTAGCATTACACCCGAGCCATCAGTGTTACCTATGTAGAAGGGACTTGTAGGCTGAGTTGGATCATGAGCAATGAGTGTCGATTCATTTTGGTTAGCAGCTGGATGCGGCTCATTGTTATGGAATAAAACATTTTGATCGCTTGTTTCTTCCATCTATGTCTCTGATACCATATAAATTTTGTATGTGACACCCCGTACTTAAGCTTTGAGTGTCACGTACTAAACATAATAA
>CAIGRR010213826.1:0-13015 GCA_903798365.1 Fraxinus sp. 1973-6204 | reverse complement strand
ACTTGTTATATAATTTAATCTGTTCTAATGTGCAAATACGGTGTTTAAGCCATTTTGCATATACGGTTATTATTGCAAATACGGTAACTATTGTAAATATCGTGTTTAAGATATTCCGCATCAACTTATAAATTGAAAATCCGGTATTTAGTGTGTAAATCCGGTATCTAGTTTGTTAATACGGTATCCAAAAATTGAAACAAATATCCAACACTACTTTCATTTTACCTCCATGTAAATTAAGCAATAGTAGAATTTGCAATTGCAGAACATGTAATTCTCAATCATTACTCAGATGTATCAATTTTTAACCGTATATACTATGAAGAAAACTTGGGACAATGTATATATAGTCAATCATAGATTGGCTTTTATGAAACATAGTGTTGTCGACAGCTAATAAACATAGTTATTTATTACAGGAACATGGGCGACGATACAAGGTCGAAGAGTAAGCTCGACCAGCATACAAATAAAAGAACATAACCAATATAACTACTTTAAAACATTGAAAGAACTTCCTTCAAAATTCACCGGGGAGAAGTCTATGTCAATGATTGGGGGTGAGGGAAGGAAAAGAGGGAATAGATTGAAGTATTAACTTACGGCTGCTTCTCATACTGGGAGACGTCTCTATGCTGTGAGGAGGCGAGACCCTCTTACTGTTGGGAGACGATGTCTTGATGCAACTGTTAGGAGATGGAGCTTGGAGAAAATCTGGCATTTCATCTTCAAGAACAGTTTCAAGATGCTTATCAAACCTTGTCGAAGATTGGAAAAAGCCTGGTTTCCCGAACCCATGACCGGCATACAAACCAGAAGAGGAGCCAATAGAAGGAAAAGAAGGTCTAGGCAGTTTGTTCGTTGAGGAGAATGGATGCTGGACGGTTTGTCTAACAAGAACAAGAACATTAATTGAAACAACTATATTTATTAACAACCTTAGCAATTGGAAACAAAGATGTTCGTAAAAGTTTACCTTCCTTGAGATAAAGGTGTTGCAGGAGGGACAGAATCAAGATTCTGCTCCAGATCATTCTGGATTGCGGATTTCTGTACACCCTTCTCGGTTGTGTATGTTTCATCTTCTTCAAATTCAGCTTCTGTGCCTGTTAAACAAAAGCCCAACTTAGAAAGGAAAATAAAATTTCAAACCATAATACTGACTCATAAAACCATACTTACTGTCCTTTCGACCAAATGCATTCTTACACCCTTCACATCTGCAGTTAACGGAGCATCCAACTCCACCCTTCAATTGAAAGATTTTCTGTTAGCTTACAGACTAAAGAAAAGCCGGAAAAAATCAGAAAAGCTGAAAAGAAACCTGATAGCATTCACAATATTTCTTCAGGCAACCAGATTTTTTGCAATTGCATCCTCTCTTATGTCGAGCTGAAGCAGGAGTTTTGCTGGACTCATCCTGCAATTAATAATTAAACAGAATATTTAAATGCGCTTAAGCACCAGAAGAGCTGAAGATAAGTCCAGAATTCACAGACTAACCCTGGCTTCAGATAGATAATCTGAGCTCCTAATCACTTTGGGAGCAAAAGCAAGAGGATTTCTGGATTCAATCTGTTTGCGAGTTGCAAGGACAGTGTCCTCATGGACAGGCTTGTTGAAGCAATCTATACACGCACATGGCTCCACACAGTAGACACCAGCTGCGAAGCATTCACAGTATCTGCATTAAGAAAATTTAATTGATTAAAAGCACTGTCAGAAGCTACAACAGGCTTCCATCCGCATAATGCAGTTTCCGACACTGATTCTAGGTTTTCATGAACAACAAAAAGTGTCCAATGCAGGGCATTTAACCTAACCAAAGTTGATGACAGCAAAAAAATTCTTGAATGATAGGGGAAAAACATGAGAACAACAGTCAGTTAGAGAGTGAGAATCTTTGTGAAGATCTAACCATCAAAGTTCAAGCACATCAAGAACTTCACATTTAATGGATCGCTTTATCAGTTTAAAAAGCAGAACTAATTGCAGTAGGCAAGCCAAAATTTGACATATAGCCATTTCAATTTGCTAAACATGACTATAATAACACCAAACAACAAATGGACTTCTTAAGACTAAACAACATGGAAATACGAGGGAAGTCCCCTAAAGTATGATAGCTTTACCCCATGGGAAGTCTTAGACAAAATATGAGGAAGAAGTCCAATCATAATTGAATAGGGCTCATAGTGTGTACATTTATGCCATTGCGAGGCGGAAAATGAAGAACTTACAGTTTCAAGCATTTTGATTTCTTGCAGTTACATCGCTTACAGGCTTCACCGTCTCCCGCTTGTTCCAACCTACGTCTGAGAATTCAATTCGTGTAATACGTCTGAAAAAGGCTAAATGCAGATGAAAACTAATTGTACAGTAAAGAAGACATGCCTCTTCTTCTTTGGACTGTTCTGATTGAACTCTTCATCGACCATATATCCAGATGCCTGGCAGGCATCTTCCGCAAGAACACCATTTTCAATGGCACGGATTTCTCTTTCTGAGTTAATAGCCAAAGTATTGTTTAACAATTCTTGACCAGCACTCGAAGGTTGAAAATTGGCATTTGGGCTTGGACCAATCAATAGTCTTCCAGAACCTAAAGCTTCATGCTTGACAAATTTGTAGTCCTTTGGAGTTGTTGCTAGAGCATTTAAATGCAAACCAATGCCAGGTAAAACGCGATGTGAAGAATCATTTCCAGTCTTCGTAGGAAGTAACTGATCGATGCTGGTAGAAGTATTACAGTCGGATTGCAGAAACGCAGAATAATCAGAAACTGAATTCTCATCAAAACGCTTTCTGCTAGATCCCACCATCTCAAATACCAAACAGCGTCTTCTCATACCACGGTACAAACCAGAAACATGCTACAAAGACAATGAAAATTACTTTGTAAAGGAGAATTTAGTGAATTATCTCAAAACCATACAGAAATCTCACGTACATATACTTGCAAAATGCAAATATATACATACATTCGAGTTCTTCACAAATTACACGTCATTATATACAAATGGCAGTGTAGTGTCTATCTTGCTTAAATGAAATGCAATTCTAACCTCATTATCCACTTCCTCAATAGGAATGCTCAAAGAAGAACCAGTAATTATATCATGGGTTTCAGCAATTTCCTTCAGCTCATTTCCTTCACCAGGTTGAGTACATTGATTTTCTGTTTCGTTTTCCTCTTCAGATTTTTTGCCAGAACCCTCTCCACAGAAAGAGTATGTATTCTGCATGTCATTGCTAATACTTGGGTATAAACCTTTTCCTGGATCAACTGATTTCTTGAAAGACTCTGTGTCATTTGGTGATTCAAAAATTAATTGATCTGGAGCATCAGAAATCAAACTCTTCCAATCACATCCTGTGGCTTCATTATTTTGATCCATTTGGCTTACCCCATCAAGATTTACTCCACTTCCAAATAAACCCCTGTGGGAGGCCTCTTGTACAAATGGAATAAGTGCTGACGAAGTGCAAGCATATTTAGCCATGTGTTTGGTTTTAAGGCCACAGCTAGGTGTTAAGCTGGAGCCAGGACTACTGCAATCATACTTGAAGTTCTGTTCGAACTCGACTTCAAGCTTCGAACATTCAAAAGATGGCTCATCAGCTACTTGACCAACAGAATTCGGTTTATCAAGATTTGTCTGATGTTCAACTAATTCATTGCTGGCACTAATAATCTCCTTACTTGTATCGACTGTATTAGCATCATCAGAAGCAAATTCAGGTTTTGATGGATCTGGGAGCTGATGCCTGGAAAGACAAAAATCTACGCTCATAATAGATGAAATCAAGATGATACAAATTATATTTATATGGAATCATCAATAAATAGTTACTTACCTCCTCAGAAATCTCGATTCCTTCAGTGAACTAAGGTGGGGGGAAGTGAAAACAGATGGAAGCGATGCAAAACTAAGAGGATTGATTGTCTGAGTGATGTGTATGGACTTAACTGGCTTGATTGGGGAAAGATTGTTGAGAAAATTAAAGACAGGAGAGTCCTGCATGGAAGTCGAAAATCAGTCATTAATTGAAGAGCAAAAAGCCAGAAAAAAAAAATTAATTTACCAAAAAAAAACCCACAACTTAAATACCAAAAGAGCAATTTTGTGCTGGATGAATATGTAAAACCCAGATACTTTGAAGTAATAAAAAATCAGCAACAATTTTCATACAGGTAGGTTCTACATTCGTAATTTCTACATTCATGAGCACTTTCATAACATAAAGAGTGAACATAGCTCAATAAACAATTAATTCAAAGACGTGCATAGTGAATTCAACAGATGTACAGAGATTAAATAAGATCCATAAATGAGTTCCCTGTCTTAACCCGTGCTCAACTGGTGCACAAGTGACTATTATAGTCTCCAGATACAAAAAATAAAAGAGAAGAAAAAAAAAAGCATATACACCATAAAACTCAATGGTCTAAGAATTTTATTGAGCACAATTTTCTCAAATCCTATAGGGAAGCAAAAATTTCGAAGAAGAAAAATTGACAAAATTGGTGTGAAACTAATTTCAAATTATGACAACATGCAGTAAGAATACAGAGTCCATTCCCTCAAAAAGATCTCTTGGAAGCAAGAGTCCACAAAAAACCAAAAAACAAAGTCAAAGATCAACAGACAACCAGTCGAAAAGGAAAAATTGTAATTCTATTCAGTAGCAATGCAAAGCAATTAAAAGAAAACCTCAAAAACACACATTCACCAAATTGCTGAAAACCCATATTCCAAATCTGTTCCAGCAACCAAAAAGAACAATTAACCAAAAATCAAATAAAAAAAAGATCCAAAAATAAGAGGAAGCTTTTTGGTAGAAATTGTGAATAGCCACTTCTCAAAGTTTTTTTTCCCAGTGACCAAGAACCACCAAAATAGACCAAATAGCCCCAAAAAGACATCTTTGATAGAATCACTCAAAGCCTTACTTACCAAGCCAATTTCAAGAAGCCAAACCCCAGAAATCCAAGATCAAGTAAGACATTTTTTTGCTAAAATTTCTCAAAACCCACCTCTAAAATCCAAACAACAAACAAATCCAAGGTCAATTAACAAAAACAAAACCCACCCAGAACACAAAAAGGAAAATGAAGAAGATAAAAGATGAAAACTTTGGATCCAAGAATCAAATGGTACCTCGAAATTGTTAATGGATGTTGCGATTTGGCTATTCTTAATCTTCTCTGGAGTGTCCATCACAACTACCGATCTCCCCTTTGCTCTCTCGACAAAACTGGCCTTCTCCTCCACTCTATTTTCCTTCACTGAACTGTATCCCCCACCATCATCTCTCTTTTGTCTCTATATTTGTATGCATCCGTTTATCACTTGCTTATGGACCTGTTATCAGGATAATACTCTCACAAACACAAACTTTGTTTTCCCTCTCTCAAGTGCGGAAAAAAACAAGACATGGGGTCAAGATAGATGCAAATGAAATTCAATAATAAGCGGGAAACAAAGTCAGTGTGTGTGTAGTGAGAGAGAAAGCCATGGAGACTTCTCGTGCTGACATAAAGAAATAGTATATCAGACCCCACACACTCACCAAAACTTGCACAGATGCTTTTACAGTGATGTAATCGACAAATAAAATAATCATTCATTTCAAAAATTATCTATAATTCTCCATTAATTTTTCGTAATCGTGTTTACCGGCTATTAATTATGAGCAAATGCTAATTGACTTTGTCAGCAAAAGTCATTTCAGTTCCAAGAATTTCTACACACGGTTTTGCTTTTCAAATTTCGGTTACTATTTTTTTGGCCGTTTTCTTTGGCAGTAATTTTCAGTTTTATTTGGGATATCTGTCTTGAATTATTGAAAGTTAATTTCATTTAAGAAAATAATCTTGGACTTTTAATACTAATCAATCCCTCTTTATTGCTCTGTAAATCATGAACTTTTTACTCAATCTTCAACTTTATTATTATTTTTTTTTTTTTTATACCCAGGTATCCTAACTTAGTCACACTAATTTTCTGGACCACCGACCCCTCAGTAACTTTATTATTATTATTATTCAAAGGGTTGGTAATATTTTGACCTTGATGGTATTAGTTTTTGGTCAACCAAATGGATACTTGATACCTTATGCATATATATTGACATAGATCCAATGGTTCATAATAAATATTTTGGCGTGCCACCAATTTTATAGGGCGAGTTGGAGCCACCCGATGCATTACTCCAAATGGTCCCCTAGACATTGATAAAACCAATAAACTTCAATGTATAGACAAAATTCTCGTGTTTCTTACTCAATAGAATTTATTTTCACACCACACCTTATTTGATAAAACCAATAAACTTCAATGTATATACAAAATTCTCGTGTTTCTTACTCAATAGAATTTATTTTCACACCACACCTTATTAATGTTAGTTATATTGTTTGCATGAAATTTGATAAGAAGTTAATATATTTGTTGAAACTATCTATAGGGATAGAGATGGTGTATGTATCAGTATAACGTTAAATTGTTATGAAACCCTACGAATTCATAACTTGAAAATTAGTGGATTGTGATACATAAAAATGAAAATGGTCGATTACTATAGTAAAACCGATACAACATTTTACTAGTCAAACTTACCCAGCTAGTGCAGTGCTGGTCATCTAAGCGTATGTTAGCTCGTTAACTTTAACCCTTTGATACCATCGAGTTTTATCTCTACTTTCCTATGATCATCCCATACGAATCTTCTAAATTTGACCTCATTTGTCCAGTATGGATTAGTTCTCTATCAGCATAGGCTTTGTCTTGTCCTGCTCGATCTTATCTTGTCATCGTGGACACGTCCTTGGCTCTACTCATTCCCATTGCAATTGTTGGTGCCTAATTAGGGTATGTTATAACATTGTTTCTTTATATATTTTTTTTCCTTGCTCGATCTTATGTTCTATTTTTAAATTTTTTTATAAACCTTTATCAATTGGTACCTAATTTGCTCATTTTCTTTGTGATAACCTAACTTGCATCATTCATTTTAAATATGTAAAGTCGTCATATTGACATTTAGATACATTTCCTCATCAACAAGCAAAGTAAAATGAAACAAACATACAACATAGAAAAATCGAAAACTATAAATAAAATGTACCTAACCTACCAACTCTGATTTTTTTTTTCCTTTTAACTTTATCACTTTGTCAACAACTTGTTCTAAACAAGGTGTGGTGGTCCTCTAATAAAAGGGCCAATGGACCCTTTGTGTAAAAAACCCTTCTGTCACGTGACACATCGTCCTCCATTTCCAATACCTCCACTAAAATATAGCAAGTTTCTTTTACAATGTCTTCATAATTACTATATGTACTTTTCTCAGCTCCCCACATTCTCTGGAAGAGCAATTTCACGAGTCATATCATAATGTCGACAACATGCGAGGCCTAGGCACGTGACAGACCATCTCGTTTCGAGTTCTTTTTTTTTTCCGTATATGTTAAGTTTTGTACTGTTCAATTCAGTCTAATACTATTTACCAAAATCCTGATAAGTATTTTGTATACATAGTGACACGACAAACTATTCATCTCATAGTATACATTAAACTTCACAAGTCTTCTAAAGAGATTGACATTCAAAATGACCATGCCGAATTGATCGTAACAACTAACAAATTCCATGGACATGCATTTGTTTTATTCACATCAAAGTCTATAAGTTCCACCTATTGAACATACCCTAATTAAGGATATTGTATTGTTCGTAATTTTATAGGACGATTAACAAGTATAACTTCTTTTTCTTTCTTAAACATGTCTTGTAACGTAAAACATCAAAATGATTTTATTGACTAATAAAGTAATCATAAAATATGTTTCAAATGGTGAGATAAGTCTTTTTCTTTCTTTCCCTTTTTTTTTTTTTTGTTTTGGGAAAATCAATGGAGACAACAATTTGTACAACAAAGTAAAATAAGATACTTATTCTTAAAGTCACAAAAAGTAAAGATCTAGCAAAGATGTTCTTCAATTTATTTTATGACAAAATTCAGTGATGGTCTGATCCATAAATTGAAAATGTCTTCACTCTAAAGACTTTTTTGGTTGAGACTATATTCTATTCAATATAAAACATATCAAAGTTGACTATCTTCACAAACACTAATTTTTAAAATGGTTTGATTTGATTACAATTTACAAAAGACGAGAAAATTTGGTACAACATAAACTAATGTTTGGAAAGTGTGTTATTCACTCCAAGACATAAATGGCCAGTTTAGTTGCATAATTTTTTGAATTTTGCTATCTGTACATCAAAATTGTACATAGAAAGTTACATAATATGATGTGGAGGAAAAATTTGAATGAAAAAAATTGATTATATTTTAAATTAGCAAATGATAGAGTGTCACATGACATTACGTAACTCATTTTGTATCCCCTAATATACGTGTAGCAATGTCCTTTCTTTTTTTTTGTGCGTGTAATCAAGAATATGACATTATGGGAATTGGGAAAAAATAAAAATAAAAATTGTTCAAGGTATAGTCCAATCTTATCCCAAACATAAGAAGTTAGTGTAATCAACCAAATCTTGTCTCACTACTGCATTTTTCTATTTGTCTATAACGTTTAATTTGTTTATAATTTTTTGAAAAATACACATGTGACACTACGTACTTATATAAGTTGGTTATACTTGTGCAAAATTTATTAATAAGGTGTTAGATAAACGTCAATTTACTCAAAAAGCAAAAATAATTGCCCGTGGTGATGATATTTTGTACTTTTTTTTACCTTAATTAATCAAGGTACAAACATTTTTCTAGATTCAATAATTATTGATTAGCTTGATGACAAAATTAAGCCGACACTAATTAAAATATTTTTTTTTCTCAAATTCATTTTTGTAAATTTTAAATTACCGACTATTTTGACACAACGTGCAAAATTATACAATTAGAAGCAACAAGTCACATTTTAATTATTTCTAGATTATTAATCAATCATGTCAATTTATCATATGTTGAATTATCACGATTTGTAATATGAAATGAAAGTAATAAAGAACACTAAATTGATCACGGAGAAATCTCAATCAGGTAAAAATTTCAAGCACTTTGTCGATAAATAATCCACTATAAATCGAAATAAACTTAAAGTACAATCCAGATCCGTCTACCCTGTAGAACTTCTGATATCAATTCCTACAGTCTCATTTGATTCTATTGGAGGTTTGCTCCTTCAAAACAAATCTTGACTCTTGATTTATACATTAACGCTCTTGGATTGCATGCTCCGACGCCATATCCCGACTTCCAGCATCTCACTTTAGTCCTCCTGAATTTATGCTTTTGCAACAACTTTTGATTCCTGGTATCGATTTATCTCTGGTGGATTATGTGATTTGATATTTGATCAAAAGATCTTTTGTGTTTTGATCTTGTAGGCTGATGCAAGAGGTATTGAAATATGTTTTTGGTTTTCAAAGAACAAACTCTTGACTAACAACAAGGCTCTACTAAATAAATCAATATATGGGTTAAATAATGAACAAATAATATTGTGGTTGAATCAGTGAATCAGTGAAAGGATATTTGGATCTTCAAAAAATGATTTCTATAATCAAAATATTTTTTAACCACACGGACGGCGATGGTGCGTGCGTGTGGGATTTGGCTCAACCTACTAGCATGTAGGTTTTCTCCCCTTCAAATACTATTGGTACCCCCTGGGCCCAAACCCAAGTCTCAAACTTAAGCAATATAAAGTGAGTTATATTCTTCTAGCTTTCCTGTATGGGATGACACCTTTCCAATTTTTCACCAATTTCTTATTCCAATTTATTTCAATTTCAAGTGGTCATCTTTTAACATTAATTTCTCTTCTAAATTGGTTTTGAGAAAATAAATACATTACATTAATGTACTCATAGAGTAGAATACATTCTGGCAAAAAATATTTTGTCCAATTAACGGGACACACTAAAACAATTGGTCAAAAGTTGGCCAAACCAACTAAAAAAATTAATTTTTTCCAACAATCCCCCACATTACTGGAAATTAATGCAACAGACTATGCAGACCCTATAGAGATCAGACAAAATGTTATCGCATATGGATATGTATCTTATGGGTTTGAACATTTCGTAGTAGAATACTATTGGATTTACTTGACTAATCAGTGAACGCGGTGTCTTGAACTGTTACCCGTTGGTGTAAACCAAGACAATAGTATCAACACAATAACCTTCCTAACAATTTCGAGTTCTCACTATTGTATTCATTTTGACCCTGAACAACTCTTGAATTTCATAAGTACTTTTGAACCATTCTCATAGAAGGGATCCCTCTTCACACTTATATAGGTGATCTCTTATTAAGAGTACTTGTCATACCCCCACTTAGATAGACCTAGATATAAGAATCATTTAAAGTATAACTTAAATAGAACTTTCTGCATATAGTACTTTCTTATTGTAACAATGGGTAGAAGTTAACTTTGAAGTGCTTCTTTGAATCTTCATAACTTAATTGTCTCATTGAACTAAGATTTTGGGATCTTTAGTCAACAATGTTGGGTTACCATTATAAAAATTCTTGCATAGTAGGCTTTAAACTTATTCTCCTTGATAGCCAGTATACTTGATCTCTTGGTAAACCTTTTGTAAGCGGATCACTCTACCGATACCCGACTAACTATCACAATGTATACTAATTGCATGCACATGTTTAAACCAACATGGAATACCCTTGGTTTCATTCACTCCAAAATCAATTAGGATTTTATTCTTCTTCCGAAATTATTCCTTCGTCCCTACATTATTGATATTTTGCAATACAGCCTCGAAAAATATCAATAATGCAGGGACGAAGGAATAATTTCGGAAGAATAATAAAATCAGAATCGATTTTGGAGTGAACGAAACCGGGGGTATAGGGGCCTATTTATAGAAGTTGAAAGGTTGTGTTCAAAAGACACAACAGTCGAAAAGTTGTGTTTTCAACAGATATAAACCGTCAACCACGTTCTAGAATAATAATATAAATTAAATGTATTATTATTTTAAATAATAATAAAATAATATAAATCAAATATTATTTTACCAAAAATATGTATCAGCTTGACCCAAATCCAAGCCCACGACCCGTGACCCATGACGATCGGTCAGCTGGCGACGACGGCGCGCGTGTGTGAGATTTAGCCCAACCTACTAGCATGTGGGTTTTCTCCCATTCAAAGATTATTGGTACACCTTGGGACCCAAGCCCAAGTTTCAAACTTGAGCAATATAAAGTGGTTTATATTTTTTTAGCTTTCTTACGTGGGATTGACACTTTTTCAATTTCCCACAAATTTTTTATTCCAATTTATTTCAACTTCAAATGGTCATCTTTTGGTTTTAATTTCTCATTCACACTAAATTAGTTTTGAGAAAATAAATACACTACATTAATTTACTCATGGAGTATAACACATTCGGCTAAATAAATATTTTGTCCAATTAACGGGACCCACTAAAATAATTGGTCAAAAGTTGGTCAAACCGACCAACAAAAACCAATTTTTCCAACATGTTCAGCACGATGCGTCGAACATGATATGTACCTCTAGTAAAGAGTATTCATATTTCCTAGTCGGACGTGTAAAGTAGTAATATAATTGAACTTAAAAAGGCAATTTTGGTAAGTTGATGTGATAGAATAACTTAATATTACTACAGATCAATTATAGATTTGCAAAGAAAAGAAAGATAACCAAACTCAAATTTCGCAGTTAAAAACTTTGAGAACGCTCATGATCATGGAATCTAGTAAAATGTTTGTACCTTAAATTGAGGTCATAAAGTACAAAAATATAATTATCAAATTTGGTGGGCAATTATATTTTGAGTAAATTGACATGGAAGGGCATCATGTTTGCACAAGTATGACCAATTAACCAATATAATATTTTCTAACAAAGTATGCATTGGCATTGATTTTTTGAAATCACATTTTCCCACACTTAATTTTTAAAAACATATTCTTAAAAAAAAATGCCATTTTTCATATTCTCCACATTTCTTAACCACATATCCTTAAAAAAAATCACTACTCAAAAAATCAAGTTCACACAAGGATTAAATGCCATAGACAACTTGTGAACAAACAAAATCTGGGACATGTTTAAGAGTTACGACCTTGAACTTGCCTCATGCGTAACACGTGATAAACACATAATTTACACAATTGCACTGTGACATGCATAAAAAAGGGAGATGAAAATAATACTTCTGTAACTCTATAATTTAGCTAATATTGCACTCGATTAATAATTGACAATCAACCAAAGAAGACTAATAGGTCTTAACAGAATGTGATTATGCTTTAAGTATCCGATAGATTTGTATAATACCACACAACATTAACAAAAAAGTTAGTGTCAAACAACGAGATTGTATGAAACAAGCTATCTAGATTAGTAGGACATTAGATGCATTAACAAATTGTTTAATAAGGTGGAATGTAAAACATCAAACAAATTGAAATTATTAATAAAGCCAAAGTTAAAATCATATTGATTGCAGAATTGTGTTCAATCTTATCCGGGTTTAAAGATCCGACATCTAATAACCGGGAACCTATATTCAGTCAACCCATGAAAGTCCAGTCACTACCACACTATTTGCATAATTATAGGGTAGTTGTGTCCACTGGCCCTTTTATTATTTTTCATTTAGAATGTATACTTATATAAATCCATCGTAATAGATATTTTTGATTATTGATNCTGGCCCTTTTATTATTTTTCATTTAGAATGTATACTTATATAAATCCATCGTAATAGATATTTTTGATTATTGATTATGCACTACTGTCATTTTCTTTTCTTTCTTGCTCTTGTTCAGTTAAATTAAGGGAAAAACTCAGAGAAAATGGAATACAACAATGACAGGTAACTTCAGTTTCTTGAATTTTAATTGATTCTCGTCTTTGTTTCTAAGTTTGATTTTTGGGATGTTTTTGCTTCTTCCTTTTTTTTTTTCTTTCTTT
>CAIGRR010213771.1:0-23392 GCA_903798365.1 Fraxinus sp. 1973-6204 | reverse complement strand
TGGAGTTGCTAAGGGTGATTTCAATACATCATTCTTCTTAGTTGGAGATAAGGAAGACATTTGTTGATCAAATGCTTTCCTGTACAGTGAAAGAAGATACTGTTCCAAATGTCCGACTTCTACTTCTAGCACTGCAATTTCCTTGATGAGTTCTGTGGCCGGCTGGAACCAATCATAGAATATTTTCAGTAAAACACGAGTATATGGTTGTCATAAGAAAAGTAAGCATACAACTCAGTTATAACAAAACCAGCTTCTTGTACACATACGCATCTCAAGGATTTGGGCATAGCTATAGGGTAAAAAACAGAGATTGAGAAGTTCGTGAAAAGTTCACTGGAACTTCTTTAATAAAATACAAAACAACATTTCATATGCTATTGAACGTCATTGGCACAAAAACCTAAACATTCATAACAAATACCTCCTAGACACAGAACATACGCACTAATAAATTTTGATCATATAAAGGCCAAAGATTGCTACCTTAGGCATTGCGATTTCATCTATTATATCATGGCCAGATACCCTGTAACCCAATGCTTTTTCCAGAGCACAGCGAACGGCAACTTGGTCTTGTAATCTTTTTTCAAGATGCAATATCTTCATGGAAAAAGAAATAACCTATTAACCTTCTGGCAGGGAAATCAGAAATGGATCTGTTTAACTCTTAAACTTCATTGACTCTTGGATATACAGTTTGGACTATTTTCAGCTTAGGTTCAAATTGAATTTATAGAGGCATATGGCAGCAATATTATTACTTACCTCTTGCCTCAGAGAATTTTGAATCTCAGCATTAGATTGTTGTTCCTTCTTGCCATTGGCACAATTATCTAAGTGTCCCATATCCTGGTACAAAAGAGATCAATACGGTCACAAAAAATTGGTATGCTGGTTTTATTTTTATTTTACACCTACAAAACCTGAGGTAGCAATCAGTGAAATAAGAACTGGAAAGAGATTGAGAAAAGGAAATTTCAGTCCATTTCAATCTAGATTACACCACGCACGTAGTGTTAAATCATGGGGGAAATCATCTATTTATATGGAGAAGTTCTTTGACATTTTTTACTTTAATCACAAAAGCAGATGGGGCATAATAAAGTGTCTTTACCAATTTCTGTCGAAGAAGAGCTTCATCGGTAGAATGATCCAAATCATCATCCTGAACTCCACTGCCATTTGGGGAGCTGCCATTGCAAAAGCAAAACTCGTAAAGAAATTTTAAATTCAACATAAGATACTTGCCAACTCAATCTATCTTTTACCCACATTACACTAGCATTTATCTTGGACATCGTTACTCATAAAAACATAAAAATAAAAATCGAACTGTGTTGACTTTCTATAATCATGATTTCTAGCTAGAATCTGAAAGCTATATTCATCAAATAAAACCAAATTAACATAGTAATGTAAAAATTGGAAAAACAAGCAAAGAAGAGAAAAGTATGTAAACCAGAATGCCAGATTCATGATTTTACACAGCTCACACACACTCCTCTCTCTACTTATTTTTACCACAAACCCTTCAAAGGTTTGCTAGGATGTTGGGTCCAAACCAGTAGAACCAAGATTTATGGCTCTCAGAAATCAAGAGAACAGAAGGGAAAAAAGTCCAAATGCAACTATCACTATTTTCTTCTAATTTTCAGAAAACAATAATCTGCTTAGCTCTGAAACTCTCGTCTACATTTTCCCTTTTACCCAAATTCAGAAGTCTTTCCAGTTGAAGAAACCCATTAGCTGTAGCATACTAAAACTTACTGAAAAACAAGCCTACCTCTTGGAACGTTTGTGCATAACCAGTTCAGGCAATTTACTAGTGCTAAACCCTTCAAAATTCATCTCTGGAAAACAGAAAAACACAATGCCATTATAGCAAACGCCACCCAGTAGTAGTAGAAATAAATGCCCAACTAAAGAAGCAGAGAACAAGAAAGCAATTATTACCATCACAGGCTCTGTGCACAAGAAAATATCAAGTTTGGCTTTTAGGAGAAGAAAATCAAGAATGCCCAAACGAATAGTGGGAAAAAAAAACCTCAGCCGGGAGTCAAAAACCCTCAGTTTTCCTCTTCCGATTTGGCACCATTTCAGTTTCTAAAAGTGCAGACTCTAAAGTCTGAACACAGGCAGGGGATCATGTGCATACGCAAAAATGAGCATATAAAGGTGACTATTTTGACCATAAGATTTATGCTTTGTGAAAGTAAAGCCCCCCGAAAAATCTCTTTCTACAACAATGGCGGACTTTTGGTGTTAAAAGAAATGTAATTAGAGTTGAAAAACAAGAGAAAAAGTCTCCTACTAATGTCAACGAAAACAAATGTAGATGCCCTAAAATAGAGAACAAAAATGGTGGCTTAATCAAAATGAGTAAAAATTAGTAATTAAAAGTCAATCCATTCCCCCCACATTCCTTTAGCTTGTTGCGATGCAAGTGAGAGTTGGATATAGTCCCTCCACCCTTGTCCCATACTGCCATATATATATATATACTGTCTTAACTTTCTAAGCCTGATCTTAAAATATTTTCTACATGGAAGAAATTTATAAGATTTGTTTATTATAATCATTTTTATATAGTAAAAGAAATAATTATACACTATGGTAAAGCTACCTTTTTGGGTTATTGTTGCGACACAGATTGTCCAAAAAAGTTATTCTTTTAAATCTGCTCGATACACCCTATTTCAACCTTAGAATGGAATGTTTTCATTTTTCAGGCTTGAAATAATATTTTCTCAAATGTGATTTTCTATCAGAATTCATATTATGAAACTATCTCGCACCATCATTTTTAGCATAGAACGTGTAGTAGAAATCACAATTCTTTCCAATAATACAATTTCAAGTATAGAATCTTAAAGGAATCAAATAGGAAAGGATTATAACAAAATATACGAACAATCAACATTAATCAAATTATTGTGTTTTTTCTTTCTTTCTCAATATTTGAACATTTGTGTCACTTACCTAAACAATAATAATAATATTTAGAGATAAATCATTTTAAAAGGTGTTATGAGTTTCGAGGTCATGAGAAAGTAACATGGAAAAATGTGAATATAAATTGAATGGGAAGTCCAAGGTTTATGAAATTAGAGGTTAGTCCCTTTAGGAGGATTTTATATATTTTTGTGTATTATTAAACATATTTACGACCCCGACGATCTAGATACTGAAAAGGTATTTTCAAAACAATTAAATTCAACGAGTGCCACATGCACATGGTCAAGCTTTCGATATCCTAATGAGAGGTCACGGGTTCGAATATTCTCCTTATCCCATTTAATTCATAATTTTCAGGGTCTCGTGGGATCAGTCGAGGTGTGCGTAAACTGGCTCGAACATCCACGGTCATTAAAAAAAAAAAACAATTAGCACTGATTAATCGCCAATGGAAGTAAAAGTCAGAAACCTTTTCTTCACGTTCTTAAGAAAATCATGGTTAGTTTTATCAAATTAATAACACAGCTCAGAACAAAATCATTTTCTGTAATACATATCTTATTATATAGCTTTAAACTTGTGAGTAGATGAAACAATTAATGAATGAGACGAGCTATAAAGAATAATATACATGGCCAACCTCGATATACAAAGGGAATTACTACATTTTCTGTACAAGGGTCTCGAGATGTGTTCACGTAAGTGGGAACAAAATATGTGCAGCAATCGAAATAAATATTTATGTCAACATGTAAATTGAGAAGAGAAGTTTATGGTAAAAGAAGAACAGTGTCACCTCAAAAGGGGTTAAAGAAAACATTGGATGCTTAAAAGAGAAATGAAATTTTTGATATGTCTAATCTCTGATTGAAAAGTTGAAAAATTAAAGAACTGGGTAGATATCTACGTTGTCTTTGAGTGCCAAAGAAATTATGGTTTGTCACAGAATCAGCAAATAAAATATGGTACTGGACTTGACCATTTCCAAGATGGATACAAAAGAAAAAGATGAATTTAGTGCCTCCCTTTTTGTCGTAACATTGACCCACTCATTATAAAAGTTTCCTTTTTTACAGCTACTGTACCTTACCCAGCACCCACCCACCAGAGGGGTATTGTATGCATAAATTTAGTGCAATTTTTCTGTGTTTTTGCCAGTGAAGAAACCATTTTTCTCATTTTTTTTATGTTAAAAAACCATTCCATATTTAGATATTGTACATCATCGTTAGAAAAAAAAAACATCTTTCGTTTTCGACTTTTCCAAATACTATTTATTACCTGTTTGGTCAGATTAAAATCTGATTTTAATCCAAATCAAAGTTAAACAATCAGTATTAACTACATCTTTTATGGTCCCAAAACTTTTCAATCACATATTTCAAAAACTTTTATCACAATTTATTAAAAAATTAATATTAATCCCCACTAAACACCCTCTTAATGCACTTTACATGTCATTTTGAAACTAAATGCCAAAACAAGATTGATAGAATATGATAAAAAAAAAAAAAAAAAAAAAAACAATATCTTTGTCAAGTGATAATACAGGAAGAGGAAGGGTATTGATGATTTTGAACTCAAATGACAGTTTATAATAAGATGGAAACAAGTAGCACTGTCATATACAAAATGACTATGAAACTTCTATTTTATCTTATTATGAAATTGTGAATAGAGTGTTTCCAACATCAAAGTTAAAAGATGCTTAAATGTCTTGTTTAAATTAAATATAATTTTGGAACCAATTTTCTAAGGAATCTGACAGACATGCCTTGCAGTATCATGAATAACAGAGCTGTATTAATTATATTCCTTAGTTTGTAGATCGCAAAAAATAACATCCCACAAAGTTCGCTGAAAAAACTATACAGGATTCCATGCCACTGAGATTTCTCTCCATATTTATATTTATTTGCCATTTCCCAAGCACAAGTGGGGGTGGCACGGTTGAGTTGGGTTGGTTTCGGGCCCAACCGATGATCGAATCAACATCTGTTCAGGGTTCAAACCGATCCAAACCAATTCGAGTCGGGTTGGTTTGGCGGTTTGGGTTGCCTAGACGAAATTTGCCCAACCATAAGCACACGGGCAGGAGATGTAACATCTATCTTCATGATTTAAAAATGAAAATGGTGTATTATTGATATTTCGAACACATAGTTACAATCCATTGGACTCCCACAATAAGCGAGAGTCCATAATAAACCAGTTTTTTATTTTCGAGATGTCTAAAGTTGAAGAAAAATTGAATATACTTTCCCATTCGAGAGGGAGGGCGCAACTTTCGATTTTTATATTGTCATAGAGTTGAATATTGGTTTTATCCTACATTATTGTAAAAACTAACGATAAATGGTTACTCTAACAAAACTGAATATCATTACCTCATTGAGAGCATATAACCATGAACACAGAGTACAAGACTAGACAAATAGATTCTTCTGCTGCAATACCGAGGAATTAAGAGACAATTGCTGCATTTACCAGCTTCGAGAAATCAAACACAAAATTCAATCTTTATGGTGAAAGAAGACAAATGTGATAAGAAACAGCTTAATTAGATTATAATTTGTTCTTGTACCATAGAGGGGCTCAAGTAGACAACAATTTCGATGTGTTTCTGCAATGGAAACAACGTTATGTATATTCAACTTTGCAGTGGTTCCAAATAATTACAAAACTATAAGTTACAACGTGACATGAAAAATTTCCTGTTGTTTGATGTTGAGAACACCATTTTTTTTGGACAAGAAACAATTTGATGTGTTCCTTTCCAAATCAAAATGTGAAGTGTGCAAATCATGAAATCGGAATCTTTCTTTTCTTCTTGTTGATCAGTGATTGCTGATAGTGTATGTACATACATTGAAGCCTCGAGGCACACAAAAAGATTTTACAGAGGCAGTGCAGAGGGAGAGAGGTGGGGTGAGGAGGTTTGGTAAAGGCTTGTAATCCCAAGAACTAGACAGAAAAAGTGAACTTTCCAAAGGCATTGGGACAAATGAGTCAATGCCAAATGATATATGGACGCAAAAAGGCATCTCTTCCTTCTAAATATCAGAGAGATGGAATCAGCATATAGTCCATCAAACATGATCCAAATGTAAATAAAGCATGCGTGCGTGCATATGGCAGGCAGATTGGACATAATATAGTACCCAACACAACAATTACGTTGGACCAGCGTGGCCACCGCCGCACTCCAGCCACCACTAACAGTACCACCAGAAACTTTCGTAAGATTATTGCCATTATATTTATTTATGGAATAATGATATAATTAGTGATATTAAATTACAAAATCAATTAAATGAATCACACAATCTTATCTTCAATTGAACATATTACATAATTTCATATAAACTAATGCTCCAGCATCACTGAATATAAATAACATTATTTTTATTTATGACAACATGGTCATACGCTAGTATTACCATACATATTAATGAATTGATTGTAATATTTTAAGTCGAAAACTGTCTCCGTGATTGATGCAAGCAATTTCCTGATCCTCCCTTCAAAGAACTAGCCTTTGTCAAAACAACAAAAGATGGAATGCTTTTGGGGTGTTGACCAAAAGCTGTAGCCCATGAAATCAGGGAAGAGTTTACTTGAGATGTATCTAAAGCACAGGTTAAAGAACTACAAAAGTTTTACTTATTCTTTATAAAGAAAATCTACATTTTTCCTAAAAAGAAAGAAGAGAGCACTTGGTGAAACTATCATGAAATTGAGCATTACCAAAAACTTTTGATAACGATTACAACCGTCATGAAAAACTCTGATTTACATTTTAAAAAAAGTTCATGTTGCTCACAGAAATATAATTTTCTTCTACACAGGAAAAGGAAAATAAAGCAAAAGCACCATCATCTATCAAAAGTTCAGAGAGAGAGCTCAGATTTCAACTGAAACTAAAAGGATGTTCTTCAAACAATTCATCCATTACCTGCTAAATAACATTCTTTAAATGTTTAGGACCTGTTAAATCTTCAAGGGGCTGACCTTGACTCAGAAATTTACAGCATAATTCATCTGTATTCTCCAGACTATACAAATGTGAAATGCCCTGTACAGTTCATCTCAATGCAAAAGTATTACATGATTCCTCCTAAATTTGCGAAGTTCTCTTCAAGAATCATTGCTCTAAACAATAATTAATATTCCTGAACCTCACTATCTTTAATCAACTCTTGAATCAACCAATGTCTTTCTTACTGTTTCAAACGAGTCCTACTTCGTGTCAAAGGACCTATACCAAGCATAGCACGATCAACAGTATTTCTCTTATTTCTCTTGGTCACATCACTGCCGCCTCTCCGTTTCTGCTCAGTCTCCGTGTTCTTATAATTCAACTGAGCTTTGTCAGTGGCATTACCACCGTATGTTTGCAGTATATCGTCCAAAATATTTTTTGTCGGTATAGAACCTCCACAATCTCCTGGGGAGATCATTTTTAGATCACGTATTACTGTAACTGGAAGATCATATACGGCCGCAGGTAGGGAGCTCTTTGAGCTATCATGCAAGGAAGTTTTATTTCCATCAGAACCAGAAATCTCTTTTAAAAAATAAAGGTTGGTTGGCTCTTCATCAAATGACAGGCCAGCGAATTCTTCCCAGTAATATGGAAACCCAATGACAAAATGATTGCATACCTGGACAGTTTAGAAGTTGAAGAATAAAAAATTGTTAATCCATCTGAAGAAGAATGTCACTAAGTAGGAATAGAGGAAGCAATTGAGGTAGCTATTGCGTGGGAAATGGAAGTTGAAACTCTCATTTGTACATATATAAATTTTTGTGACGAGAGCTGGGGTAGGGAGCTATGGAAACCTCTATCCAACCAGAAATTAAACTTGGACATTACAACCCCCATTCCAAGTTCTTACCGATCAGAGATATTAAGCATGTTGTGAACATGTACAGTTCATCTACCCAAGATCCAAATTTATGTCTGAAAATGGGATAATAGGATCAAGCCACCTTACGTGATTCCAATGACAATGCCAGCTTACGACTCAATGGTGATTCAATATGCTTACATTTTTTTTTTAAAGTGTAAATGAGTGACATGCACGTACCTCATCTTAGCCATATCCAATTCACTAATACACAAGGGTAGAGGAATAGAGAAGGGAGAGATCCCCAAAAAAATTCATATCAGAAAAATGGATTGCAGGGGATAGGACTTGGAAGAAATAAAAATGAAACTGAAAGGAAAAAATTTGAAAAATCACTTTCACAAAAGCAACTGCCAAGAAATGATTCGATGACAATTAATGGGCAGACAGAGTGATTACATCACGAGAAACTAGGAGAAAACATAAGGGACAAAAAAAAAAGATTAAATATCTGACTTCATGCTCAAGCATTTAGTTCATGTTTCATTGCCTCCACATACACAACAATAAATCAATTCTGCTTAAGCACTAATTGTATGCTTCATTGAAAATAAAGATAAAGAGAGCTAAAAATCAATACCTCTTGAGGGAACCCATTTTCAATAGTGCGAGTCATATTCAGATGTCCATGAACAGTAATAGTTATTCCATCTTCCGTCTTAAGAGTGACAGCATCTAATCTTTTGGATATTGATGCAGAGTGAAAAACTCTTGTCCCTTGTCTCCTATGTCATGGGAAAATAGTGCAGTTAATGATGCAGGAATATGATAAGGATTCAGGCAACGATGTTAATATTCAGAGTGCAACACCAACAACAAACAAAAAATGGACCCGACAGAACTTTACAACTAAACAGGCAATTACGGCAGCGAAAATAACAAAAAATTTAAGATCTGGTAAAATATCATACTAGTGAGGAGCTCATACATGAAAATCTTAATTGACAATAAAAGTTATTCAGTCAAAGTCTGTCTTTTAGATTGTGAATAGAGCAAATCAACAGGAACGCATTCTCCAACATTTTATCCTATACTATTTTAAAATTTACTGTGGTTCTTTTTGCTGCTGAGTTAAAATTTACAGAATTTTTACCTACACTAAAGTTTCAGCTCTCTTATTCTTGGACAAACAAAAACTACAAAATAAAAAATGCAAAAGCTGTTTTAAGAAATAATGGCTTTTATGAATAGTTAAATATGAATAAAAAACGCCCAATCTAAAAGTATTCTTAATTTCACATACTGCATCTCTATCAGAAATTGTATTCAACTGTCCAGTTCACTCTCCCAATCAATACGTCACGACTTCATTATTATCGATTTTTACCATATATCAGAGAAATATAAAAAGCATAGTAAAAATCTTACTCTCTACAAGTGAAACCGCCAATCCCTAATCGTTTTTCTTGTGGATCCTTATCGACTTTGATCAGCCACCAATCGTGTAAAAAAACCTGCAACAGGGAAAAAGAAACACAAAAAGAAGTGTTAGACTGGAGTGATCGTGTCTCCATGTGATAAGACAATGATCACGAACGATAATACTGGGGAAAGGAAATACAAACTTCTTTCAAAAAGAAAGGACGGACGGCTGTGCTGGTGGAAGAGGGAAGAGTTTTCCGAGAGTAACTGCGGCGGAGGAGAACGCTGGTTGGCGTCGCCATGAGTGTTTCTTCTGATTTGGGGTTTCGAATGCAGGGTAGGGTTCTTGGCGGGTTTTCAAAAGACTCCCTCGCTTGGTATGTATGTGAACTCCTATTTTTAGAGGGAAAAAAAATATCCTTTTTGAAATTTAAAGCTTGTTTGGTAGGGATTTTTTGGAGGAAGAATTGATTTTGAATAGTGATATGATGAGAAATATTTGGTTAAAAAAGAAGAAAAATTATTGATGTGATGAAAATTATTATTTTATTGAAGAATGTGTGGTTGAAAATGAGAATTGATTTACTGTAAAACTGAAGAATCTTAACCAAACAGGCTCTTACACTTTCACATCAGTTTGACAACTATTATTTCAAAAAAAAATTAATTTTTATACTCATTTTTAAAAATATATTTTCACAATAAAATATTTTACAGGTAAGCCCAAAAATTTTCCCAAGTTTAACAACTTTATTCTTCAAAAAATAGCTATTCCAAACATAATTTTTTAAAAAATGAACATCAAACATGGGTAATGTTACATTTTAGAGTGTGTTTGGTAGAGATTAAAATCGAATTAAAATTGAAAAATTAGTTGTTATTGTTGATTTTTATTAGATGAGTGGGACCTAATAACGGCTATATTTTCAATTTTAATTGAATTTTAATCGATACAAAATGGGCCCCAAATGTTTACTTGAATTTTTGGTAAACTTTTAAATTAAGATGTTTGGTGTTTGGTAGAGATTAAACTCAGATTAAAATTGAAAAAATAATCGTTATTGTTGACTTTTATTAGACGAGTGGGACCCAATAACGACTATATTTTCAATTTTAATTGGAACCGAACACACCCTTAATCTCTATTATTACATTGCACCATAGTCTCCTGCTTGGGAGTTTTGGGGGTGGTTATGGATTTTTTTAAAGTACTAATTTTGAACGTTTATAAGTAAATTGATTTTGAGTGATTTTAGGCGCAATTTTTAAAATAGTCCAACTAATATTTAGGAGTTTATTATCCATCGATTATGAATTTTTTTTTTTAAAAGAATCAAATTACATATATGTCATTGGTGAAATTTTCAATTTATAATTTTTTGTAAGAAATTATTTACTCATGAGCAATGTTCTAAAAAGCGTAAAGCGTGAAAATCAAGTTTCGACCTAGGCAATCTTAACCACTAAAAAGAGTAAAAAAAACATTTTTTTTAATTTTATGTTTTAAATCAATTTAAAAAATTATATAATAATTAAAGGAAAAAAGCTTTGAAAGATGTAAAAAGCGTTAAAAAGCATAAAAACGTGAAAACAAAAAAAAAAGTGTGGTCTACGCTAGGTGTGCCTAGATACGAAAAAAAAATGAAAGTGCGCAAAAGAGAAGGGGAAACTAGGTGTTTTTCTCCCGCTTAACACTTCTCATAAGTGATATTTTACTTGTAAATATTTTTGGCACATAAGTTTTTAACTTAAAAAGTTAAATATTTATTAAAAAAATTCCATTAGTATTTTTTTACATATAAATAAATTTTACATCAATAAGTTAATTTTATACTTTTAAACTTTTTATACATAAGTTAATTTTTTACTTATAAGTAACTTTTTTATATTTTATAATAGTATTTTTAATTAATAAACAAATTTTTACACAAAAGTAAATTTTATAGGTGCATTTTTTACTTATAAGTAAATTTTTTTAATTATAAAGTAATTTTTTTTAGTTAATGTACTTTTATTTACAAGTTATTTTAAACAAATTATATTTATTGAAAATAATTATTTTATAGAGGATGAAATTATAAGATAATATGAGAAACGGTGAAAACCTATTCAAGGAATAAGTGCACTTATTAATCGGATGCATTCATTTGAATCATTAATCATATCACTCTCGTTCATAGCCACTTCGATCGCATTTTACGATTTGCCCATTTCGCAAATCCTTTTTTAAGCATTTTATGCAAAGCCACAACCAAAATTAGACTATCATGCTAGGTATTGGATGCTAATTAGTTGCATATTTACAGCAAATTAAGAAAGTGATAAAATGTATATTTGGTGGCATATTTTATTTTGCTAGATATTGAGAAAACGATTTTTTGAACCCAGGTCGGGTTCAATTCCAGTAATTATGTAGATTCGAATGGTTTCATTGACGAAATACTCGAAATAAAATTGATGATTCTGAATATTGAAATAACCGAATTGATCTATCTAATGCCCATACCTAAAGATATGAGTCCCAAACAAAATAAAATAAAAAGTTGAAGAATTTTGGAGAGTAAAAAAATGGAAGGAAGGGTAAAAGAGCATTGCAACAAACTGTGATGCATGGGTAAGACACATAGGAAAGTATGTAGAGAAAATCGAAAAGTACAAAAGTAGAGGAGAAAATCTTAGGTTGCAAGCTAGCTATTGTAATTAGGATTAAACAACATGTACATGGGAAATCCACCTGTACAAGTGCCGATGCAGTGGTGGGAGCACTACATGACATCATGTCAAGCTGTATGTACATATTGCCTATACATAAAACAAATTCCATGTAATTATATGTTGGCAACCTACTCATGGGAGTTTTTAGAAATTGTATAGGCTAATCAGTCAATTCTAACTCAACTGACACTCGTTCCTTTGCACAAGAAGATTGGCCTTCATTCAATTAAGCACCTTGAATCACAGATTTTGGTGGTGCTACTATATGTTATCCTCTTATAATTCATATTGAAATGGAGAGGAATAAATTTGTATTGGATGAATTTTCCCACCGTAAATTACAGCCGATTAAAAAGAGATATTACCTAACTAACTAACTAATTATACAACAAATACAAAGATGACACATGTGGCTAATTACCACAACTAACTAATAGCCTAACAGAATTGAGCTTGTGCAGACTGAATTAAACTACACTACAACCTCCTTCAACTTCTTTGCTCTCTTTGCTGAGTTGTTGTTGAGTTGCTGCTAAGCTAAGCTATTTGTATTCCGTTACTTCCCCCTCAAGGCGGATTATGGGGATTGATGATGGTCATCTAGGAAATAAAGGGAACAGAAGATGGCGGGAAGAGGCTTGGTGAACATGTCAGCCAATTGGTTTTGTGTTCGTACCAGCATCAGTTTGACAAATCCATCATTATTTTTGTCTTGAATGAAATGACAATCTATTTTGATGTGCTCGTTTTGTTCATGAAAGATGGGATTACTTGTAATGTGAATGGTTTCTTGATTGTCACCGAAAATAAAAATAGGGACATTGGATGAAACCTGAAAGTTTCGAAGCAACTAGAAAATCCAAATAAGTTCACTGGTTGTGGATGCCAAAGTACGATATTCTACTTCAGCTGATGACCTTGACAATGTGCTTTGTTTCTTAGCTTTCCAAGAAACCAAAGAATCACCAAGAAAGATGCAGAAACCTATCATTGATTTCCTTGTATCCAAGAAAGCACCCCATTTAGCATCCCCAAATGAACGAAGTTGGAGGGAAGAATATGCTGAAAATAGAAGCCTTTGACTTGGAGTAGCTTTGAGGTATCGTAAGAGATTATGGATAGCATTTAAATGGGGTTTTCTAAGCTGAGCAACAAATTGGCTCAACTTGTGAACAACAAAAGTGATATCCGGCCTGGATATAGTTAAATATAGTAGGCGACCAATCAGTCTTCTATAAGTTGAAGCATCAGAAAGAAGCTCTCCATCAAATGAACAGAGCTTAACCATGGGATCCATGGGTAAAAGAGTTGGCTTGCAAGCCAGAAAGCCAATGTCTTCCAGCGGCTAGAGTGTGTAGTGCCTCTGAGAAAAGAATATTCCTTTATGTGAGCAGGCAATCTCCAAACCAAGGAAATATTTCAAATGACCAAGATCCTTGAGTTTGAAAAGACTATGTAATAGAGATTTCAAAGAATCAACTACCTTTTAATCTGCACCGGTGATGATTATGTCATCTACATAAATCAATTCCAGATCCTTTTGTAAACAATGAGTAATTAGATTTTGATTGAATGAAACCATGTGAAATGAGAGCATTAGAGAATTTAGAAAACAATTGTCTTGAAGCCTGCTTTAAACCATAAATGGGTTTGCGTAGCTTGCAAACCAATTTCTCCCCCTGTGCACAAGCATTACTATGTTTGTCATATCCCAAGGGTAGATCCATAAAACATTTCCTAGAAGACCATCTAATTGAGTGGTTAACCATTTGTTGATAGCTACAATAGCAAGAAAGATTTTGAGTGTGACTAGCCTAGCCACAGGAGAAAAAGTTTCAATGAGATCCAGTCCTTCTTGCTGGGTATAACCCTTTTTCCGCTAATGCCATGTATCTGTTAATACTACCATCAAGTTAGTGTTTTATTTTATATAGCCACTTGCAGCCTATGGAATGTTTTCCTTTAGGTAAATTAACCAGTGACCATGTGTTATTAAGTTCCATTGCCTCCGGTTTATTAGCCATGGCCTCTCTCCAATGATCAAACTTAACAGTTTGATAGTAGTATTGCAGTTAAAAACTGGAAGAAACATTTAACATGTAGTTACAATGAGAAGGAGAAAATGCCTTGTAAGAAATGTATTTTCCCAAAGGATAAGGAGCGTTATGATCAAGGTTAATAGATGTGTTTGATAATAGATTACAATGAAAGTCTTGAAGATATGATGGGGGTTTGCTTGTTCTAGTGGATCTTCTAGGAACTATAGGTGAGTATAGGTTGAGATTTTGAGTTAAATGAGAGTTGGTAGGTACAATATCAGTGCAATGGACATAGTTATTTTGTACTTTAGCGGTAAGATCAAGAGTTGAATAGGAGAGATTTTCGAACTGGTTAGGCAATGTCAATTGCTGATTTAGGCAAAACAAGATTTAAGAAAAAGGTCGATCAATTCATGATCAAGTGAGATAGAATCCAAGTGAAAAAGTTGTTCGTGGAAGATCACATTTCTGGAAATGAAAAAGAACTTGGAAATGATATCATATAGCTTGTGCCCTTTGATACCAGGTGGATAACCAATTAACACAAAGGTTTTAGCTCTTGGGTGAAATTTTGGGAGATGCGATGACAAAATAGAAGCAAAGCATAGGCAACCAAATACTCTAAGGGAAATATATTCCAATTGACATTTATAGAGGAGGGAAAATGGAGATTCATTATGTATGATTGGAGAAGGTGTTCTATTAATGAGAAACGTGGCTGTGAGTATACATTACTCCCAGAATTTGATAGGAATCTGTGATTATATATACAGGGCCCTAGCTGCATTGAGAAGATGCTAGTGTTTTCTTTCAACTACTGAATTTTGTTAGGCCGTTCAACACATGAGAACTGATGGATAACCTCTTTTGAAGCAAAAGAGGTAAACTGCAACTCTAGGGCATTGTCAGATTGAAATTTCTTGATTACTTTGTGAAACTGAGTTTCAATCATATTAAAAAACTTACGGATAATATGGCTAACAGGTCCATGTAAAACGAGTATAATTATCTACCAGTGTAAGAAAGAATATGTGACCAGCATGTGTTGGAGCATGATATGGACCCCAAATGTCACAACGGATCAAATCAAAAGCATTTGAAGATAAATGGTTATTTGAGATAAATGAGAGCCTTCTTTATTTAGCCAAATGATAGATAAAGTATGGAATATAACACTTATTCTTGTATCTATTACAATTAAGAGCTAATTGATCTTTCATCGTTTCCAACTTCTAGAAAGACAAATGGCCAAACCTATGATGCCATGTGTGAGTAGTTACTTTATTGACCACAGAACATATAGAATTAAAAACATTACAATCATTTAGAATAGAATTAGGTGATACAACATCCAATCTGTATAGGTTAGCAACCTTTTTACCATTGCCAATCATCAGCTATTGAGGTCCTGAATAATACAAGAATCAGTGAGAAAACTGATGTTTATAGATGAATTCTTGGTTATTGAACTGACAAACAGCATATTTGAAATGATGAACAAAAAACACAACTTCAATCACCTAAGCCGGGGTATTTTAAGTACCATTGAAGTGTACATGAATTCTTTCATGATTGGGCAATGTAATGTATGCATTCTGAATTGTTTCATTGTGTGGAAAGCTAATTGAGTGAAACGTATATGACTTGTGGCCCCTAAATCTACTACCTAGTATGATGGGAATTGAGCATTGGGGTAAATGAGATAGAGAAGCATGTACTTGATATATGGCCAGAATTGGTACCTACTTCAATATCAGCCTTTGGAGATGTGAGATAAGTGCTCAACATATTTATCAGGTGCTGGTATTGAGTGGGATTTAAGGTGTGCATAAACTCTCCTACATTTGAATTTGCCTGCTCTGGAATTGATTCGGATACTTCATTTGCAATGGCATGATTCACTTGGCTACTAGAGGATGATTGATTAGGACCAGATCTTTGTTTGGCCTATATCCAGGCGGATATTCATGTAATTTATAGCATTTATCAATTGCATGACTTGTATAACCGCAATAAGTACAAATAGGTCTCTCATTCCTTTGATGTTTATTGTATGACTGACCTGCATTAGACTTCTTGGCATCATTCTTAACATAGAAGGCCATTGAATCAGTAGTGCCAGATGCATTGGTGTTTGTACTGACATTTCTTTGATGTTCCTCATGAGAGATAAGTGCAAAAACTTTATTTATAGAAGGAATATGATCCATAATCAGCATTTGGCCTTTTACTTGAGCAAATGAGTCATTTAGTCCCATTAGAAAAGACATAACGTATTCCATATGGTAATAATCAATCAACTTCTTTGTTCATCCATAGCTACATTTTCTACAGGAGCATGTCGGCCTGTAAGTACTGAGATCCTCCCAAATAGTCTTCAGCTTTGCGAAGTACACACTTACACATGATTGGCCGTAGGTGTGGTTCATCAATTCTTGTCTTAACTGAAATATGCGAGGCCCATTACATTGTTGATATCTCTCCTCGTGAACATCCTAGATCTCTTATGTAGATTCAGAATAAATAACACTAGCTGAGATCTCTTTAGACACTGAATTGAGGATCCATGAAATCACAATGTTGTTATTTCGGATCCAAACATTCAACAACATCGTTGCCCTTAGGTCTTGCTATGGATCCATCAATAAATCCTAGCTTATTCTTCACTGATATAGTAATTGTCATAGTACGACTCCATGATGTATACTTGTCTCCTATCAATGACTGTGAGACAAGAGCAAACCCTGGGTTGTTTGAATGATGTAGAAAATAAGGACTTGTTCCATCATCAATGGAGAAATTGCTAGTGGATGAGGAATTGAATGATTTAGTCTGATTTAAGCTTTGGTCATGGTGACTCAAAAACCAAAAACAAATTTTATAACAGTGGGGAAGCAATTTGCTCTGATACCATATTGAAATGGAGAGGAATAAAATTTTATTGAATCAATTTCCACACCATAGTATGTATTACAGCTGTTTATAAATAGATATCAGCTAACTAATTAACTAATTATTCAACCAATACAAAGATGACACGTGTGACTAACTACCACAACTAACTAACAACCTAACTGAATTGAGCATGTGCAAACTGAGTTGAACCGCACTGCAACCACCTTCAACTTCCTTGCTCTCCTTGTTGAGATGTTGTTGAGCTGTTTGTATTCTATTAATATTTATGATTTATTAAAAACTAAAACTAGACATTTTTCCTATAGTGGCAGGCAAAGGTTCAAAAAGAAAAACTTTATATTCTTCATGTACCTAATATGTCATTCAATTTATCATTGATCAGTTAGCCCTTGTTTGAGCTCTTTTTTTAAGAATAGATTTGTAAAAAGTGATTTTTTTTTATTTTTTTATTTTTTAAGAATATGTGATTAAAATATAAGAAAAAGATTTGAGTTAGAATGTGTGTTGAAAATAAGTTTGTGGAGAAAAATTAATTTTCAAAGAATGACATATTTCCTGGTTTTCATAATAAAGTATTTGTTTCTAGCTTTAGGGGGAAAATGGATACTTCTTTAATGTGATTTTTGTTAAATAGCAAAACATTGCTGTTCTTGTTCTCTTGCGCGTTCTTATAAACCCTTTTTTCACTAATTCATACTGAAACTCATGACATGCAATGCTTTCAATTTTTTCTAAAAAATGGTTTTTAACTTTTATAGATGACTTACTCAGGTGCGTTGGGTTTATTTGTAAAAAGAAAAACCAAATATGGAAAAAGCTTCAAGGTTTTTCATAACATGGTCAAAAAGTATGTATGTATGTATATTCCCATGCATTTCGGATGTCGATTATTGGATTTTGTCTTCTCGCTTTTGAGAACGATCACTAAACCTCTCAAGCAATTTCATCATTAATCGGGTGAGGCATTCCTCTTGAAGAAAGATCGTCAAGTGAAGGCGATCTAAAATGCATGAAGATGAATTGCCCGCATACTATGGACAAGGGAATTTGTCCTTCAAAGAGCCAAGTTTGTATTCCGCAACACAATTTCATTGCCTTTGTACTCGTATTACCATGGTCTTCTAGTAAGATATGTAATAAGTCCATAGGGATGACGTCATGGCTTCTTTAGCTCCCCTTTTATGGAAATAAAGAAAGAAAGAGTGGTGGTAAATGTCATGATCCATTGGATGACATTCCTGGAAAACAATCGATTGGCCTTCACGTACGGAACTGAACTGCGACTTGCTACCAGACCGAGAGAAAGAAAGGATGGGGGCAACCATTGTTCGACTCCCGAAAAGCGTCAAAACAAGTCTTTGATTCTAATTATTAACCCTTCCTATTTCTCAATAAATATATCAATTCATCTCTTCAAGAATGTTTGGCAAGCCAAGAGTTTTTTTAGAATGGGAAGAGATGGGTGGTACTAATCTGTCTTTCCTTTCCCTTGAGTGGGGGCTTTTACAATAACTAGGCTTTTCACACCCTATCGGGTACTTTAGATGATCCCCCCAGGCCCTCTTCCCAAAAGTCTGGTGCCTATGATCAAGAACAATTTTCACTCGGTTCATAAAAATCCTCCTTACTCCTGGGCATGAAAAGCACCCCGGAAAGCATAGTTAGAAAGGAAAGCGAATCCAAACAGAGTCAACAACTCACTTGGATAGAAAATCTTAGCGACGATGAAATTGAACCCCCTATTTGACTAGGGCTGTGTCTGGGGATTAGCGTACAAGGAAGGCTTGTATATCACCCCGAATTTTAATTACTATTTTCATATGAGCCTAAATTTAACATTGGTTATTTAGTAAATGAAATAGTCTAGGTCTAGTCTTGTTGTCACACTAAAGTCCAAAAGTTAAAGTAACAAGTTCAACCCACTTATTTGAAAAATGATTTATTTTCTTATGTGTAATTTTGTAAAAATTATCGTAAATTTTATTTGGATCGAATATTTAAATATAAGATAAGTTAATAAAATATATCAACATTATACTCATTTTGTAGCTTGTATAAAATAACATAAATTGAGTTCAAGAAGAAATAATTTTAAACTAGTTATATTCGAATTATTGTGATAGAAAGAAAATTATGTTATTTTAGTCTTTTATGTATAAGAGAGAACAAATGGCAGATGAATTATTAAAAGCCTATTTGGGAGGGATAAAAAGCCGATTAAAATTAAAAATATGATTGTTATAGGGTCTCACTCGTCTAATAAAAGTCAACAATAACGACTAATTTTTCAATTTTAATCCGATTTTAATCTCTACCGAACACGCCACTAATTTACATATCATGATTTAAACTTATGGATAAAAAGCCGATTAAAATTAAAAATATGATTGTTATAGGGTCTCACTCGTCTAATAAAAGTCAACAATAACGGCTAGTTTTTCAATTTTAATCCGATTTTAATCTCTACCAAACGGGCTCTAAGATTTAAGATACGGTTATTTTGGGAAATTGAAAAAGGTGTAGTACTATATTGTAATCAATTAAACATAATTATCTTATTAATTTTGACAATAACTAAATTAGTTAACCTTATAAATTCTTAGTTAAATATGAAATGCATTTGATTTTCAAAGATTTAATATGAAATGTGTGATTTAAGTTACATGTGTGAGAATTTTATGTATGTTTTTAGAGTGAGATTTGTTTTCAAAAAGTTCACACGTCATTTTTCATTTTTCATCATATACTCGGTTCATTTTTGTCTACCATTTCAACTCATATTTTAAAAAAATTTCATACTGATTGAGGTAAGAATAGATAGTAAAAAGTAGTAAATTCTTATTTCTTGATGTTTATATAAATTTTGGCATAAAATACTATAAGGCTTTCGGGTCGATTTTTATGTAAATTTTTCGAGGATAGACTGTAAGGTGGAATATGTAAATCCTACGGGATATATGAATTCTAAATAAATTCTTGAACTATTGGATATCTCGACCAATTTGCTATAAATCTAAGAAATGTCGATATGTTATGTCATTTTATATTAATATCATGTTAAAAAAGAATCGGCACGTATTTTTACTGCGTATTTCAAAAATTCTCACTCTTACAATATTTTCATATTAGAACGGGTCATGTTGGACATGTGGAAGATTTGACGAGATTGATGTCTATGGGTTGCCAATAAAATTTCTGGAAAGGTTTATTGCCAAATTTTTATTTTAAGAATACTTCTATCTTTTTTATTAAGTGCGCGTTATTTTAGTAGTTTGGTATTCGAACATTGTTAACATCCCATGTTAAATTTGACTATTGAAATTGTAGTATTTAAGATTAAATTATATATGAAATTCTCTCATTTAAATTGTTGAATTTAAAATTATTGATTTTTCGATTCAATCCCACTATTTGTACAATAGTATATAAATTTGATAATAAAATTTTTGGTAACATTTCAAATTTTTGTTTTTTGTTTTTTTATATATATAAAAAAGCACTAGATTTGGGGCATTATAGCTTGTGCTGATAACTTTGCCAAGGCACGATCCCACTTTACTTAGTAGGGCTCGAAAGGCATCCTAATAAATTAGGATCAATTGCTAATTGGGTAGTAAACGAAATTCTAAAATTACTTACTTAATTAATTTAAATACATGGATTAATCCAAGTGTACATACAAATTTTTCACAGAAATTTTACATCCCCTCACATGTGTGGGGCCCACTACAATAAAAAATGATAAAAAAAAAAAAAAATACATATCTACCCCCACCTTCTAATGTGAGTATCTGTGAAATCCCCCACACCCCCTCTATCTGTAAGTATAGCAGCTCTCTAAATACATTGATATTTAGTACGTTACCATTGGAGTGTGATTCATACATGCATTGCTCGACAAAATTGAGAATCCCATAATTCCGGCCTAGACGAATCAAATATCTATTTATTCAGCTTTCTACCTCTTCTATGTACACTCTTCCTCCGGAATCCTATATTGCACAAGATTGAAAATATTTCATATTAACAACAAAAATAGGACAGCACCAAGAAATAATGTAAAACATGTTTGTCATCCTCAGCAGATAATTAAAAGAAAAATAAAAGTATCAGGATGTCTAACTTGACAATTATTTGTATCTCTCGACATTTCATGTATCTTTCTCGATAATTATCTAACAAATGTAGAAAAAAATAGGTACTAACCGTAGAGAACTATATTTACATTGTCGAGATAAAAGGTTAAAATATAGCTATAGTGCCCAAAATGCAATTACCGCTAAGCTAGGCATAGTCCAGTTCGGGTTCGGTCCAAATTTAATTATGGGACTATTCGGATTTGGTTCCATTTGATTTCCAGGTTCCGTACAATAATTAAATTTTTTTATTACAACATCGCTACATTAATTTGACTATGACATGTCCAATGTTAATTTTTACACAATAACGTAGTCCAATCTCATGATATCTTTTATAACTATCTTTGTTGAATTTTTCATGGATTTGACTGCTAAAATCACATGAAGATGAATATGGCGAATTCACACTAATAGAACGATAGAAACGACACTACGTTAGAATAAGAGATTTGGACAAAACTTAAATCAATTTGATTAAGTTGGGTTTGGCTGGAAATTAGAAATAGTAAAATCAAATTTTGGGTTTGAACTAAATTAATTAGTTAGTAAATTTATTTTAAAAAATAAATTAATTTGACTTATTTAAAATAAAAAAGGGAGATTCAGTTCTTTGATTTTTAGTCTAAAACCGAAAATCGAACTAAACACGTCAATTCTCGATTCAAATACTCGTTTAGGTATTTTACTTAAGAAGAACCTTTCGATTTGATTAGAATTTGGTTCGGTCCAATTCAGTTCATGAGTTTTGTCCAATCCTAATTACCGCTCAATAGTTTCAACAAGTAACCTTAATATTCAAGTTTTTTGCTCTACAAGCTAACTAATAAAAACTAAACTCATTCCTCACATTACAGACCTGATCCTTAAATATTTCAACTTTTAGGGTTTAATGCCAAATTTTCACTAATTTAGACTGTTTTTCGATAATTCCATTTATGAGGGGTTGAGAAAATTAGTGCTCATTAATTTTTGGGCAATAGTTTTTTATGGTTTAAAAATCACCAAAAACCAATCTATTATAATACGGTTGCATTTTTCAACCCACTAAATAAGTAATTATTTTTTTCAATTTTTTTTCCAATTTTTCCCATCTCTAAAAACAATTATTTTCAATTCTTCCCTCAAAATGAATGAATTTTGGGGTTGTTTTGATTGTAAGAATGAAAAATGTGTGGAAAGAAAACGAATTTTAGAGAAAATAATTGTCTAGAACTTGTTTTCCCGGGAATTGTCAATAATTGTGTTTGATTGATATAATGTTTCACTTGAAAATTGTTGAAATTTTGAATCTTTTAGTATTCGTTTGACTTTATCTCACATAAAAAATTTCCATTAAAGGGATTTTTTTTTTTTTTCAATGAAAAGCTGGAAAAAGGGTCACGTAGGGGTTGGGGGGAAAACCAATTGCCAAGAAAAAATTGGCTATCAAACAAGACAAAAGTTAAAACTTTGAAAAATAATTTCCAACTTCCATGAAAAATATGTAACATCAAACAGGGCCATAGACAAAAAGAAAAGAACTCTTCAAACAAATCATTCTCTCCAATGAAAATCAACTTCTCAATTATGTTTTTCTTTTTTAATAATCGAATAGACGATTGACATGCAAGAAATTTTACAAAGTAACAATAATTAGTCCAAAATGCTATATCAAACACAATAGAAATGATTGGATAAACTATGTAAATGTCAGAATATTAGGATTCACGGATTTAGGTTATATACTTGGATCCATTATGAACGATTGTTTACTGTTGCGAAATTATTACGACAATCGATTATGTACAGATGAACACGAACGAAGGGGCGTGGTTTGTGATTTTCCTCAACCAAATCGTCTTATTTTCTCAATGGAACCGTCGGCTCTCTTCCAGATGGGGAGAAGAGAAATTATGTATATATTGGGGACCATAACCAAAAGGGTCTTTATATATTGCTTAATTAGAGTTCTCATAATCCCCTAATTATAACAATATTGGTATCTACTCAATTAGCCAATATTTATTAAATAGCTAATATAATTGAATTAAATATGTTGGCATTAATTACAAATATCGTCGATTTTCCTAACCTCCTAAATATTTAGGAAAACAATATAAACTCATGTTGAACTATTTTAAAATCATCACTAAAAATTATTCAAAATGTAAACATTCGTAAACACTCAGAATCCATATCCCTATACATCTAAAAGAGGGAGTTTGTGGGCCCCATCGTCGACCAAAACGACCTCGTTTGACAAAACGCTTGGCTTCATTTTGCTTCTTCCGTGCTGTTGGTAAGACCCTAAGTTCCCCAAAATTCCTTCGAAAGGAATCGTCCTCGTCACAGGTGATCACCACCGAAAGGACTC
>CAIGRR010213681.1:0-10051 GCA_903798365.1 Fraxinus sp. 1973-6204 | reverse complement strand
GTAATAGAAACACGTTTATTATATATAATTTATAATATTCTTCACAAGGAGACGGTTTAGGAGAGCTTGGAGTCAACAGCGCCAAGAAAAAGCTCCAACGGAACTTCTCCAATATCGAAGTATGGTCAAAAAATAAAAAGGAGAAGAAGAGTTCATAGAGAAATAATGGAGAAACACATACTATTTCAAAAATGTACTCTTCATTAACGAATAAGAAGAGTTCATAGAATAAGAAGAGTTCATACACAAAATAACATTACATTGGCTGATGGCGCCACTACAAAACATATACATACAAATGTTCAATAGTCAAGTTGGCTGCTTCCCTTTGGCATCCACTTGCACGATTACTTTTTCAATCCGGATCGTGACGTTCACTGAAATCTGGAGCTCTTCCTCGTCACTTATTCGAACTCGAGTCTGGAACACACTGGGCATGTCTTCAATTGTTTCACTCTTTGTAGGTTAATTGAGTTTGTGCTATCGCGTTTATACAGACTGCTTGATTCTTCATTTTCAACCCACTCTCAAAATCCACAATTGTTAGCAAATGAATAATTTTCCTTTGTTTTTATTCTCCTTCTCCACTACAAAATATTTCTCAAACCCATGCTTACATAGTGTGTAATGGTGTTTCCTTTTACAATCGGCAAAGAAGTGATTTTTAACTTTACAACTATGACATATTCTAGAGTTCCTTCCTGGCATTCTAATTTGGGGCATCAACCACCAACAACAAATCTGAAATCAGTTTCATACCAATTGAAGAAATCTCACAAAACTGAGAACTACTGCAAATATCCAACCTAGATAAGCTATTCACAACTATATTTCAAAATTTAACATTACAGGTAAACGAAATTCGTGATTTAGCCCCTGTTTGGGCCACATTCTTTTTTTCATTCTCATTCTTCTACTCATTTTCAACCACGCATTCTTCAATAAAATAATATTTTTCATNCACATTATTTTTCTCATTCTCATTCTTCTACTCATTTTCAACCACACATTCTTCAATAAAATAATATTTTCTATCACATCAATAACTTTTCCTTCTTTTTCAACCACATATTCCCCATCACATCAACAAAAAAATGCATTCTTTTGAAAATAATGTGCACCAAACGGGGGCTTACAATACAATTCCAAGCAAATCAAATGGCATGTTGCCCCATTTCATCGCACACCATCACTTTGGAAAATCAATTTATGATGAAATAGACAAGCTTACTAGCTTAGCAGAGCTGAACAACGATTCACAAATAAGTATTTGTGGTGAGCTTGTTGGAGATCGGTACAGAGAACACGCGAAAGGGTGAGGAAATGAAGGTAATTTCTTGGGAAAACCTTCTGACGGCAACGCCTTTCACAGAGGCAAGGCATGACGAAATTCTGTTGATAACAGATATGGTAGGTCGAGCGACGACGAAATCTTTGACGATAGTGCGGTGTGGCGTTATTCCGACTCCAAGTGTGGCCGGAGATGGTGAGTTGTGATTAGGGATAGTAATTTTGGGCTTCAACTTGTCGATTTCCAGATTGTCAGTTGTGCTTAGGGTTTTGAATTTGGGGGTAGATTTCTTGGCTGCGATTTGGGTTATTTTGAGTCTCATTTTTCAGTTTTGTTTTGTATTGTTTTTTTTTAAACAGGCATTTTCCACGTCAGCCTGTTTTTGACTATGTTTCAAACCCACTTGGACGAGGAGCGCGATTGTTAGTTTTATTATTTGATCTTTTCCTTTTATTCGTGAAATTTTAAGCTATTTTCATCATTGAAAAATTTAAATTTACTACGTGTTTTGTTGTTGAATTTAAATTTAATTATTGTGTAATTGAGTAATCATTTCTAGTCAGATCGACAACCCGAACTCGTTTGTCCACTTTATTACTTGTACGCAACACGTGCACTTGCAGTACATATTTTTTAGTGATCAACATGCCAACATCTTTTTTATAAGTTTAGTGACAAAGAATCGACCACCTTTGTTCAGTGAACAATCGAAAACATTTTCCAAAGTAAAGTGAGCAATCGAAACGTTTTTCAAAATTCAGTGAGCAATGAAAAATGATTTTTTTCGCGATGATTTAGTAACTGCATGATAGGGCGTCACATGCATTCTAACAACCATATCACCAATTTCGTTAGAAATTTAAAACGAACGTTATAAGAACGTCGCGGCCAAAACTCAACCATTTTAAATTTTAGGGAGCAATCGAAGATAACAATAATTATTGGGATAATCCCATTCCAACCCATATTATTTCTCTCACACGTGAACCCATCACACACGAGAACTAAACCATCGGATTTTCTCAACTGGCTGCAAGGAATCCGATTCAAAGAATCATTTCAAACCCTATCGAAATTCCCATTTTCCCATTTTATAATTATGTGTGGAAATTGAAATCTTCATGTGCGTGGATTTGGAGCTATACAGATCTGAATTTGGAAGGTATAGGCTGCGCGTTTCCATATGTATATTATTGTTTTTCTCAATGCATGTTAATGTGTTACTTACTTGTCCGTTTCTGCACGATATTTGGCTACTGGTTGTTTGTTGGGAGTAATACTGAAATCAATCTGTGGCTGATGCTTATTGTGTTATTTTTCCTAATTAATGAGCATTGAATTCAAATTTAAAGTGTATGTTTATGTTAGGGTTTCTATTTTCTTTTTTCGGTTTTTGGGAATTTTCCAATAGCTTAGCACCATCACAGTGTTTCTATTTTTTGACCAATAGTTGGTTCTTTAAGTGATTTGGAGGTTCAATGGTCATTTTCAAATATTCGGAACCTATACTTCAGATAATTAATTGTTTCCTGGAGCATTTGAAATGGAAACATTTCACATCTAGGATAATAAATGTTCGTTGTAGATTTCTACATTACACTAGAGTTGCTTATGTAAAAGTTTTTCTACAATAGCAGTGATAGAATAGTTATTTGTTTAAATTGTGTGGTGATTTTAAGATAAAGATGTGAGGATTTTTCCCTAACTTATTTGAAGCCAATATAGATGACAAGAATGCTTTGATGGAGTAAATAACATGTGAGCTTTTGAGGGCCTTATTGACTTCTGGCATACATGCACTTTCACGCACATTTTTGACATGAGATAAGTCTTCTGGAAAGAGTTGAATTTCTTTGGATGTAATTTATATTTAGTCAAGAAAGCTTCAAATTATGCAATACTATTGTTTCTATAGAAATTATTGGTTTGCGCTGAAAAGGAAATATAGAGTGTGTTTGGTAGAGATTAAAATCGGATTAAAATTGAAAAACTAGTCATTATTGTTGACTTTTATCAGACGAGTGAGACTCAATAACGACTATATTTCTATTTTAATCGGATTTTGAGCTCTACCAAACATGCTCATAATAGGGGTTTGATTATGTTCGTATGTTAGCTCTTCAATATCACAATGCATGATTGTTTATGGTTTTCTACAGCAGTAAAGAGACAGTTACTTTATTTTATGTCATAAATGTATTGAAAATGATCTGTTGCGAATATTTTTGTCTTCCTATATGATTCCTTATGAGTGTTCAGCAACAGATGCTCCTCTGTCCTTCCATGTGGAAGTCAACACAAGTAATGCATGCCATTAAATGCTATTTTTCACACATTGATGTCCTTTTTCTCCAAGTTGAGCATTGGATATTTCAACTTGTCTAGAGACCAGAATGGGTTGTAAAGATAGATGACCTTGATGACAGGAAGGAGACATTAACTTATGGCAAATAAATTGAGTTGAGGATTCAAATGTTGGTTTTGGATCTTTTATTTCTATTTGACGTGTTTGACGAGTACTAGCTTAATTATTCCATAAATTTTGTGCAACAAAATGATGGTTTTGTGTTGTATCTGCATCATACCGTTGTGTTCTTGCCTATATTTGTGGAGAATTGAGATAAATTTCTAATTTCAGTGGCATATGCATTTATAATCCAAATTATCCAGTTTGGCCAAATTATGCCCTTGCTTGGTACCCTTTATTTCCAAAATAAATTTCTCTCTTATTTTTAATGATACATTCTTCAATAAAATAATATTACACGCAAATACAAAAAAAAATTCTTATTTTTTAACCACATATTCTCCAACAAAATATTATTTCAAAATGCATTTTTGGCAAAAAAGGGGGCTCAAACTGGCGCTATGTTGCTGATATCCTGGACCTACTCATGATCAATGCATTGATTTTTCAATCTCATGTGAAAAAAGCATCATTCTCTTTCTACCCGCAGTCTGGAAGCCTGATGTCTCAGTGTCTAGGTCATGATTTGAAAAATCCCGATTGAGGCCCGCCTCATAATGAGGTGAACGAAAAAAGCTCAAAGGTGCTAACTAGGAGGCAGTTTTTGGAGGGTATGCCTCGGTTGAGTGAGGCACACTCTTCACGGCACCGTCTAAAGGCTTATGAGGCATGCACTCCTTCATTCTCCATACTTATTTATTTTTCTTTAGGTATGGGCCCAGGAAACATTTAAAAATCTGATTTACCTACTTTGGAAGTATCACACTGCCCCGTTAAAACATTGAAAAACTTTGAGAATAGTACATTGGCCCACCAACTAAAGTAATAATTTATTTTTTGTTATTTTACAGATTTTTCTTTTGTTTTTTTACACACTTAAAATTGATCCATTATCAATTTTGAAGATTGTTTACGATTTATTATATGCTTATTTTGCATATTAATAACTTTTTGACATTTTTTTGGCTTACAATTAGGCTTATGCCTCAAAATGCCTCGAGACTTACTCACCTTACAAAGAAGAAACACGTCAATACCCATTTACGCCTTTTAAACATTGGTCTAGCTATTCATATAAACTTGAAGCTAAGACTGTCTTCATATTCAGGGTAGCTTCTTCAGTGATTTGTCTCACGTTCTAGATCAGAGCATAAATATTTATTTATTTTTGTATGTAGCTTCCTTTATTGAAAGAATGTAAAAGTTTAAAATTTTCGACCAAAATATTATCACTCTAGATTTGAAACTTAGTTATGAAATGTAAAACTGTACAAGTTCCCATACTCAACTGAAAATGTAAGTAGCTGTTCCAGCTGAAATACTTGGAATTATTCTACCAGACTACCACTTCTACTAGGCGTAGCCTTTTTATTTCTAGCTGAAGCTTCATTGAGCTAATTGATCAGGCCCCTACGACTGTGCAATATTTAATTTCCTACTGTCAGCATCTACTAATGATTTCAAATATCTTTTTCTTTGAATCGCTGTAGGATGATGGTAGCAGATTTAAATCACATTGATAGTTAACGTGCAGATATTCACATATTCTCTTAGTTGCAGGATCTGAAATCAACAAATCTTGATAAGTTCTTTCATAGAACAATTTCATTTAAGGTCTATACATTGAAGAATGGAAGATGGAATATCAAGCTTTTGGGGGCCTGTCACATCTACGCATGAGTGGTGCGAGCCAAATTATGTTCATTCTTCCTATATTGCCGAATTTTTCAATACCATCTCTAATGTCCTGTGCATTATTTTGGCATTGATTGGTCTCGTGAACTCCTTGAGACAACGTTTTGAGAAAAGGTTTAGCGTCCTTCACATATCAAATATGATTCTAGCCATTGGCAGCATGCTATATCATGCCACCTTGCAGCGGCTGTAAGTGTTTTTTTTCCCCTTTTATTTTCTTGTCAATGTGGTTTACGTATCAAAATGGATGTGTAAGGTTGTAAGCTATATAGAGGGGTTGATGGGCTTTATTTTATTTTATTATTATTATTTTTTACGTTATAAATATTAGAAAACATTTGCCAAATGTGGTGCCAGTGTGCCATTTTAAGTGTGAGCTTTCAAAGAATGAACACATTGCATCCAAAAATTTATAAGTAAGTAACACGAATATAAAGACGAAGAGGCCACTTCAATAACTTCTTGAAACCGTCAAGTATATAGAGATAGAGAAACCATAGCAAACTACCATTCTATGGAACCCAAAATCATTTTATTGCGGAAAAATTATCACTAGAACTTATGTCGAATTAATGCCAATTTTTCTTATTTGGAAGAAGGTAAATTTATAATACAAAGTATCTCGTGTCTTTGCTCTTGGGAATGGTGCATTAGAATGGGCTTCTGCTCATTTAGTAGCCCGAAGTAGAAGAAAAGATTTTCGTTTACTGCTGTAGAATTGTATCTTTACTTTAAGGTAATCTTTGTTCATCGATACATGCTGGTTCCATATGTAACTCGATGAGAAGTAAAAATCTCTCGTTTGCGTTCCTTATTATTAAAAAGATATCAAATAAGAATAATCATATAAGAAAGGGTCCTTCAGGAAAAAAATTATGGCCTTAGTGGTGAAATGTTGGTCCAACACCGCTTCAATTTAATATAGTTCGCTGTTAGAATTTACTAATGTTCTCTCAATATAATTTATCTGTGAAAAATTCCCAATTTATTTTCAGGCAACAGCAAGGTGACGAAACACCTATGGTGTGGGAAATGCTCCTTTATATTTACATCCTCTACTCACCGGACTGGCATTATCGAAGTACAATGCCAACCTTTTTGTTCCTTTATGGTGCAGTATTTGCCATAGCACATTCACAGCTGCGTTTCGATATTGTTTTTATTGTGCACTACGTGCTGCTTTGCCTTCTTTGCATTCCTCGGATGTATAAATATTACATTCACACAGAAGATAAATCAGCTAAGCGGCTTGCAAAGATGTACGTTGCCACTCTATTGTTTGGGAGTTTCTGCTGGTTAGTTGACCGTTTGTTCTGCAAGAAAACATCACACTGGTACTTCAATCCGCAGGGTCATGCTTTGTGGCATGTTCTTATGGGTTTCAATTCGTACTTTGCAAATGCGTTCCTGATGTACTGTCGTGCTCAACAACGGGAGTGGAATCCCAAAATTAAGCACTTTTGGGGATTTTTTCCCTACGTGAAGATTCAAAAACCAAAGACCCAGTAGAACCCAGTGCTCAACAAAATGGAGCATAATTGGTGCTTGTTTTCTGTTTCTTGGCAAAGGAAAGTGGTGACAATTCATTTTTTCCCCCATTTGAAGAATGCAATGTAAATGATATCTGGGAATCATTTTGGTTTGTTGGATAGTTGTTAAATTTTGATTTTGAATCAATCAGTTCTTTTATACTGTTCTCAAAGGTTAACAAGAAAATGCGTAGAGTATTTCATCAAACTATCACCAAGTACATCCCAATTTTTCAGTTTCCTCCTAGACAAATTCTCAATTTCGAGGGATAAAAGGGTTCAAGTTTCAAATCGATATTTGCAGAGTTGATTATCCCTTTCAAAAACAAAGATTGACTATGGTAATCAGTATGCCAAAAGTAAGCAAGCACTTTATTTGAAGGAACCATCATTCACCTCCAGACTTCCTTTTGATAATCGCTCAAGAAGGACAGGACAAATCTATCAGATATTAATCAGGTTACATCTGTAAACAGTCAAATGACTTGAATTTCGGAAATTTCAGAACAAGCCAGTCCAAGACTAAGATACGAGTATCCTAGCATGGACAATCCTAATCCATGCCATCAGTTTTGGAAGAGAACTCACTCAAAGGGGGAGTAGTATCGACAACGGCCTTCAATGTCGTCTTCTCCAATTCCAATTCATCAACGCACATAGAACTTTGTCTATGCAAAAGCTCCTCTTTCTTCTTCTCCTCAATTTTCATTTGTCTCCTCCTCCAACATTCCAGCTTCTCTGCTCTTTCCTTCATCTGCGTTACAAGAATTACACCCTATCAGCCACAAAGCACCGTGCTAGGTCAAATTGTCAGTAGAACAAACCATTAAAGCAGCAACTTTTATTCTTCCATCTAATGGGGACAACTTTATATCAAGCTCGTAAGAAATTTCTTGATCATTTTGCATCCTCAACCCCCTAAAAAGGTTGAATGATAAATAAACAAAAAGATAAATACAGATCTAAGGAAAGACAAATAACTCATATTTGAGTAAGAGGACAATCCTATTTTAAATATGATTAGAATTAGATACTTATAATAAAATGTCTAATTGTATTAAGTTTTATCTTTTTATTCTAATATTAATTAGAATATGATTTCTAACAAGAATTTGCAGACTTTAGTTGCTATGAATGTTGGTTGTTTCAACAAGCATAGAACACAGCAACATGTGGCTAGAGAATTTTCTCGAGTTCCAACCAAGTTCGAATACAACTTATCAAGGATTCTTTTTTTCAACAAAATTCGAAGACGAGTTTTTTTCAAGTATAAGAGATTGATGTAAGACAATCATGTTGTAAATATGATTAGAATTAGATATTTATAATAAATTCTCTAATTGTATCAAGTTTTATCTTTTTATTCTAATATTAATTAGAATAGGATTTCTAACTCCTTTAAGATGAGGATTTTATTAGTTTCTTTATTTTAGTTTCCTTATATTAATAGGAGTATGAAATAATTTTGCTTATAAATATAGAGACATTTTCAACAACAATCAATTATTATTCAATAACATTCAAGCAAATTATTCTAATATTGTTCTTAATTACTACATAATTCGTATTACAAGAATTTTATTAACACTTCCGCACCAAAGTACATGTATCGAAATCAATTAAATTGCAACACATGGAACTTCATTAAAAGTATATCATATTAAAAAGTGGTAGCCATGAGAAATTAACAGGTGCCAATCTGTGATGCTCGGACCTTCTTTTTGGTCGGCATACCCGTGTCGACACGACACGACACGAGTACGGGTCGGACGCGGCAAATTTCAACCGGACACAGCTAGAGGCGAGAAGAGGAAGAGGAAGAGGAAGAGGAAGAGGAAGAGGAAGAAGAAGAGGGACTGCTGCCAGAATATTTGCAGAGCCGGAAGTCACGTAGGTCGTAGGGAAGAAGGAGGGGTGTTGGACGTGGGCCTTTTTTTGTTATAAGTTTTGGGCCTGGGCTTTAAAATATTGTTGTTTTTTTTTAAAAAAAAACATTGCTTCTTTTTTTTGTTTAAAATAAATTTATCAATTATGGTTAAAGTATATTTACAGTCTTACAGCCTTATTGATTAGGTTATTTATCTTATCTTAATCGAATTTTATAGCCATATTGGTTGAGCAAATTACACGATGTTTATTATTTATTAAATATGCTTTTGGTTTTTTTGATCTAGATAAGATCATTTTAGTTTAAAAAATATCATGATTAATGTTGTTACAAAATTTAAAAAAAAAATTAAATATGATTTTTCTTTGGCCAAAATAATTGACAGATAATTATAAAATCAACATAAAAAAAATTTNTCATTTTAGTTTAAAAAAATATCATGATTAATGTTGTTACAAAATTTTAAAATAATTTAAAATATGATTTTTCTTTGGCCAAAATGATTGACAGATAATTATAAAATCAACGTACATAAATTTTTTACAACATTTTAATAGCATTTTTTGAAATTAATATTATTTCAAAACTTGACAAAATAGAAATAATCAGATAATATTTTTTATTAATTTTACATATGAAGTTTTTGGGGAAAAAAAATTAATTGAAATTTCAAAGACGTACCCACATACCCGTGTCCGAAATTTGGACTCTTTTTAGCCATGTTCCCGTATCCTCCATCTTAAAAAATAAAAGATCCAACACTTAAATACGTACCCGTACCCGAGTTTGAGCAACTTAGGTGCCAATCAGGAAACTCGCTGCTATATGATGTAGATTTTGTATTTTGAAAATAGTGACAAGATGGGTATTTTTTCATCTTCTTGAAGTGCAAAGTAGTGGACAAACAATGAAAGTATCACATATTCATATTCTGAATGGCAGTAAGTAATAAACATACTCATCCAGTCTCAGCCTGGACAGAGTAAAATTAAAATCTAAGGAAGAAAAGACAGAATTTTGCAGTCATGAATGCATATATTTGCAAATACAGTTAAATAACGCATTCCAAAACTTTTCCTTAAAGAAGAGCAGATGAAAATTCATAATTTCTAGGTCAAAACAAAATGTAATTTACGTGCCAAACTAAGCATAAGGTAATCTGTTGGGTTTTTTGATACCCA
>CAIGRR010213628.1:0-19772 GCA_903798365.1 Fraxinus sp. 1973-6204 | reverse complement strand
AGCACAATAAATGTAGCATTAGCGCTTCTAAGGAATCTTCCACGCTGATAGAATAAGTAAGGACATCCACAATATCTGATCGCATCACTTCCCAACAAGCCTTATAAAATGAAAAAGAGAATACATCGGGTCCTGGGGCCTTATCGTCATTTATGCTGAATACCACCTCTCTAATTTCATCTTTTTCTTTTTATAACACTCGTACCCGAATTTCAGGGTCTAATTATCATAATTGAAAATTTAGGGGCTCAGTTGAGGGTTAATCCATCTTCTAGGACCTTGTAGCAAACTTAGTATAAATGTTAATTCCCACACGTTTTGCACTTTGAAGAAGGGTTGAATGCTTGGTCAAACCCTTACATAGAAATCATTGATATATATTTTTTTGTCATATTCATGATTGACCAAACAGGGTAATGTGTAGTGTGAATGCATGTATATATAGAATGTAGTATTCACGTGAGGAACGAGGGAGAGATTCCTGCTCATTTCACAAATTTCAAGGAACCATTTTCAATGCTAGAATTAATGGTCTTTCCATCATCATAGGTTTTTCCTTAATGATGCATGCCTAGTCTTGTCCTATTTAAGCCCCTCATTCACATTCACATTCACATTCACATGTTACCACTCACTATTATTTTTTTCAGTCCAAATAATATTTGTCGTAATCGAGGTGGAATTTGTAAGAGGGATCAAGCAATTTTATTCAATCTCTATTACTCTTTCTTTTAAATTTCATTGTAAGTATGCTACCTATGTTTGAATTATTATTATGTTATAAATTTCAAGAAAATTATTATGGGTCCCATATGATACAATATGATTATGATTATGTTAAGGAGACCGGAGTTTAGTAGCGCTACACTTAAGAATTCTTACCACCTATGTTCGGGAAAATTTGTATGTCTCCATCATGTTGATTATGATTATTATGCTCCTTTAAGTTATACATGATAATAATTCATGGCGTACTTATGGGGATTTTATAAATCTCACTTTCTTGATATTTCCCCTTTCAGACAATTGATGGTTCGAGAGGATTTTATAAACCTCACTCCATGATATTTCCCCTTTCAGACAATTGATGGTTCGAGACAGTCAACATGGAGATGGCAACGGGCTAGGATTAATAAATTATATTGTTTTTGATACACAACTTTTAAGTTTCATGTTTTTTGGCTATACTAAGAACATTATTTAGGCTATGTTTACATCAATGCATTATTTTTTAATATTAAGATTTCGCAATTAATTATTGAAGTTAAAATCGCTTTTTATTTACTTAATGAGTAAAACCGTTTCTTGTTACTATTTAAGTCCATATTAAAAGAATCGAATTTTATTTAGTGACACTCGAATAGTCAAGGATTCGAGTCGTCTCACTTTTTCTCGATTTCCACCCTGCTTTATAATCACATTAGCTAAATTCCGCATCATCTATAAGAGAGAAATCTCAAAGAAATTGATGCGTAAAAGTATATACAGTCTGTTTAAGCATAAAAAGCCCTTCTTTGAGCCCCATTTTTGTAGGAAATGTATTTTGGAATGGTGATTTTTTGGAGAATGTGTAGTTAACAAAATAAAGAAAAGTTTCGATTTACGTATAAAATTATTTTATGGGAGAATGTCTGGTTGAAAATGAGTTTTTGAAAAAATGCGGTCCAAACGTAGGCAAATTGTTCTCCAAAAGTTCAAGTTTTCATATGCAATGTGAAAAGTTCTCCCAAAATTTCTTGATTTATATAGCAATACCGAACATAAATACAGGTTCTATCAAATTAGTTATTATTATAAGAAGCACAACAACACAGACATGTCAGTGAAACTACTTAGTATTTCAATTGACAGAGGCTGTAGGACAGGACCCTGGCAATTAGCTACAACTTACCAAATTCAGTAGTAGTAAGATTGTAATAAGATAGAAGCTGACGAAGTATGCATAAGACCATGCAGTTCCAGTCAAATCCTTGTAGCTCTGAAATTTCAACCATCAGTTATTACAGCCACATAATGGAAAATGACAGAATAAGACATTATTGCCGCTATACTACACATTGCAGCTGTCCATTAACAATTTAACAGGAACTTCATTTATAACATTCGGGTGCAATGCCAAGTAAAAAAGAGGATATGGATTATCATAAGTTTTGGCATATACCTATGTATATAAATAAAATCTATTCCAAAATAAACTTATGCCCCTTAAAAATATCATCCAATTCAAAAGAGCTGATCTCCACCCTCACACCCTTTCCATGTGAACACACACACACTCAAAAAAGAAAAAGAAAGAAAAGCAAGGAAGATGAAAAGGGTAAAAAAATTCTCTTCTAATATGGTAGCACATGTATGTCCATTAATAAACTATATTATAGGTTGATACATGTTCAGCATCGTACATAGACGAGGAATTTTACTTTTTTCCCTTTCCTGTTTTTCCTCTATATTGGCTAACATATTCCTGCAAGACTCTGCTTATTTGAGGAGTAAATTGCTCAGATTCAGGACATCATTGGTTGGGTAGCATGAGGACAATACCTAAGGTGAAGAATAAAAGGAACTATTTGGAATAACTACATGTATTCTTTATTGGATCTTGGTCTCATAATTGTCTTCTAAGCATCTGAGACTGTAAAGCTTGTCTATGAGCTAACCAAAACTGATCTCATGTTTTTTAATTATGTTGCTCAAGTAATAATATTTCAACCTATGCTAAATTGGCCAATTCTGGGACTCAAGCTCACTAACGCCAATGCTAGATTACAGCTCAGCCTTCCCTGAAGAAGGCACTCCATTATTTGTTGTTCATAACAAATATTATAAACCCATATCAATTGAAGTATGCAATTGAAATGAAACTTGGTTCAACTAAAATGGTAAATACTGAAAAGAAGATGGTGTCAAAAAAAAATAAAAAAACATTGCTACAGTGAATGATCATTCAATCACAGAAGATGCTGAAACTCATGATTTATGTGCAATACCTGCATCCACACTTGCCAGTTCCCCATAACTAGTAGATTGAAAAGTGTTACCATCCCATTTGGGTAGTCATTGAAGTTGAAGAGTAAGTAGCTTAAATTTGTCAAGGAATTAGAACCAGGAAATTGATAATTAATGGATAAATAGCATCTCAACAAGAAACAATAAATGATTTTCGTTGGCAATTTGTATAGGTAGAGTTAATGATGGATCTAATGGAGTGGAGCAATTCAAAATTCATTACGGCTGAGTGCTAGTTTTTCTTTTTATTTTTTGTTATTGATTGAAATTTTGTTGAGCTCAAAAAATGAAGATGCTCGAATAGATAATACATCTTTACCGATTAAATTAAGATAGCCATAATATTGAGATGGATTGGATTAAGAATAGAATTCACTAAAATTGTTTTACAAAATCTACAAGAGCATCATTCATGATGAAGGATACTCATTATCATTGAGTTCGGTGCCTTCAAGATTTGGATTTCCAGCATTCACAATCCCCCCAAAGATCTGCAAATTGAAGAAGAAAATAAATGTTTCACAAAGTTAAAGAAATTAAGGAAATGAAACAGTAAGAAATATCCATATTTTTATGAACAGGTCATGTCCTAATAAGCAGCTACACTTTGCAGATCGCCAATTACATCTACTAAATAGAAATGAACTCAAGAACATTATCTTCTAAAGTTTGTGAACAGTACCTCAAGTAATATCAAGCTAAAGGGAATTAAAAGAAAGATTCAAAATACATTATAAGAAGCAATCAGGTACCTGTACACCAAGAGAGCAATAAATGCACATGACACAGAATATGATCCCCAGATATGGCATTAAACTTGGTATTAGAGTGAAAAATGTTGCAACAAAGGCCCGGTAACGCTGAATGTGCAACAATAGCCTAATCAATCTTAACATTCTTGCTATAAGAAGATACCGAATCCTGTAGGGAAAAGTAGCTCTTTAAGTTTTACAAGTAAGACAATCTCCAACGATAAGCAAATTCACATTACAATATTATGAAAAGGAAACAAAAAACTAAAGAGCTTTTAAAATGAAAGAATATATATAATTCTATGGTATGGCAAATCTATGTTAATCTAGATTATCAACTTGAATAAAATATATTTTCTTTCTACTCTTTTTCCACAGAGGAGAATAAAAAAATTGGCAATATGGAAGTTCCAATCATATGCGCAAGCTTATCCTCACCATTCACCATTGGACAGAAAAGTCAGGCCATGGGGAGACACAAAAGTTGCCGTTTCTCCAATAACTGCAAAAGAAAAAAAAAACGAGGACAACCAACCCAATCACAAACTCAACCTATCAACCCATATAAAAGGAAAGAGTCTTTTTATTTTCATACATTGGAAGAAAGGAAAAGACATATTCCATAAAAAATATAAAAAAATGACAACATAATGTTAATCACTTAGTTGAATAATGTATCAACATAAATGTAAGAAACTTCTCCTAAATGCCTAGAGAGAGCTTAACTGTTCCCTCCAGTAATTCCACTCATTTGGATGAAGGGGAAGGAAAAAAAGAAAAATGTTTGTGGAAAGAGCCAATAATTAGTTCCCAATGTGGGGTGGAATCCGATAAATAAATCTGTTCATAAAAGAATTGCAAAGGTTTTAAAAGTTACATAGGAAAACTGATAGAAGTACTAGTATTGTAGAAATTGACCAAGGTATTCTGATATGCCAAGTAAATTGTCTAACACAATCACCTCAACTAAGGACTGTCAAAGTAATTGTTTATGGCTCATAAATAAATTAAATTAGCACAGCCTATTCTGCAGAACTCTTCACTTATTGACTTGGTTGCTGTGCCGTTCTCTTTATTGTCACCATACTTGTTTTCATGTGACTCAACACAGTTGATACACAGTAAATATATTAATCAAATTGGTTTGAAAGAAACTGAACCACACCCTTAATCCACCTTTTATAATGTTATGCAGCTTCTTAGCCGTCATTACAACTTCCACTAGTGTTGCCCAATTAGCAATAAGTTCATTGCCGAAGTACTTAATATTATTACAGAAGGATAAACCTAAATGAATGAATAACAGTCAAGCTAAATTAGAAAGCATCAACCTACAACCTGATTATCTCAATATACATTTCATTTGCCTACTTGTTGATCTTTCCCCCAAACACATTATTAGTTCAACCCTTACAAAATAAAAGATAAAAAAATGTGCCAAGGGTTGAAGACAAGATTTATGTAAATATATGTGGCCCATCTCTTTTAGATGTGATGGTTAACATTGAAGACATTAATATTTAAATGATATACATGTGACTATTTCTAATAGCTTGAGCTTTTAGAACAAGTAATTCAACAATATATAACAGCATGTAAAGGCTCTAGATTCAAGTCTCGCCACCACCCATTCAATGACACTGCACATGTTATGGGAAAAAAATTATGCCCAACCTACACATAAGTGTCTTCCTATCTAATAAACTAAGATTTTAGATAAAGTAATTCAAAAGTTAACATGGTATCATATCCATGCAAAAGTCCTAGCTTCAAGTCTCACGGCCACCCATTTATTTGACACCTGTTAGACTTTGATGGAAAACATTAACATGGCTGACACATGAAAGGGTGTGTTGAAAAATAGATTTGTATGAATATATGTGGCCCATCTCAACTTAAGATTTTAGATGTGATGGTAGTAACACCACATATTCTTCCTTGTAAATATCCATAGAAACTAGTTCCTAATTTAAGTTTTTTGGACCTGAAAGCATACTGGTGGTTTCTTGCCTCTTTACTATTACCTCATTCTCATTTTCCATATAATAATTCACCATGAATTCCAATATAATCAGCAAAATATCGGCCATTAGAGTTGCAATTTTTTTATTTTTTATTTTTTATTTATTTTATTTATTTTTGATGTGATTGGTTGATCAACTTAGTTGAAGACAACAAATGTCCAATGGGGGATATTCTCTCTTAGTTCTGGAAACACAACTTAGTGATTCAGAGTCGAATTAAAATGGAGAATTTCCTCAACATAACGACTTAGAAACTACAATAAAAAAACTAAATTGGTATGGCAGACATTACAATACACTATTACTCATGTTAAATAACAGTTGTAAGGTGGATTAGAGATAAGAGAATAGAATCAAACTATTGATGGTACTTACCTATTACCCAGGTGACTATAAAGTCAAATCGATTTTGACTGTCTCTCCAGTAGTTCTCAAATCCATAAGCATAGATCTTCAATGCCATCTCCACTACGTACAACCATCCTGGGAAGAAAATGCAATTTGTTGACTCCCAATACAAACTAGATGATAGTAGTTCAAGGTTATAAGTGTTTTCACGTGGGACATTAGTTTACCAGCAATGAAGTTTTTGACCAACAGACTAGGGATGGAGTTAATCCAGGTGTCTAAATCAAATTCCAATCTATATTGGAACACTCTCACAAGAAATTAACAATGTTCTATTTTCAAATCTCTTTTAACAGAAATTCTATGTGAGGACCATAATACAGCTCTACGGGAAAAAATATTTAGAGACGTGACCCTTTGTTGGTCATTTATATGTCTAAAGAGAATTCTCCAAGCACACATACAGATGAAACCCAAACCAATATTATTCTTATTTCTCAAATTTACTTTACTCGTCATCTTGAAGTCAAAGCATTGACATGTTCCAAAAGTCTCTAAGAATTAGCCTAATGATCTGCCAGAGGTATTCAGACCTGACAAAATGTCTCTCTAGAAATGCCTGTGATGTTTATGAGTCATGAAGAATGTTAACAGGAAAAGATCCAATAGGTCCAGCTTCCATTATGATCTAATGCATCATTTACATAAGTCTAGTTATGAATAGGAGAGAATAATTGTTATCTTTCATTATCTCTACAAATGAAGTATATACAAGTGAAGTAATAAAGAATGTAATTTCTATATTAGTCCCTAACTAGCTTAAAGTGACTAATCTTGTCCATATAATTCGCTTATATAATCTAACTAGTCTCACACCTTTAGTGTAGTCACAATGGAAGATGTAGGCACTACATTTCTAATGAAAATCTCATTGAGTCATGATAGCTTGTTCTTTCTTTGTAATGGTGCAAGTGACAATGGAGAAGGTATTTTTCCGGAAGTGAGAAAGCATTTTGTGATTCCTTATTCTTTAAAAAGTTTGCTCTTTGAAGATGTGCCAAGTTGCCCCTCCAGTGATCCATTAGATGAATGCAGGAATATTCCAAAATCTATATCATCATGCATAATTTTACAGGACTGGAATCATTTTTCTTCCATGTGGTCAAACCCATAAAGGTTTTAAGTTGGCTATTTTTAGTCTTATTCTTCTTTTATTTCTGTGGATAATCAGCTTCCAAGTTCATTAATGTTGAGAGACTATGACAATGATTTTCATTATGATCAGTTACTTTTCCATGATTCTGAGGAAGCCCAATTTACCATATTAAGTACTCTCTTCTAGTTAAAATTTATCGAATATCTTCATCTCTAGAAGTTGCCTTTTCGAAAAGCATAGTGTGAAACAGCGATGCAAACACTTCTGCCAACTGCGATCACTACACAGATAATATGAGGTTCAATCTTACTCTAGTATCCTACAATGAATCTAATGCCTCATAAGACCCAAGATTCATAGAGCTCTTACCAAACACAAACTCCACCTTTTGCCAAGCCTCTTGAGCAGAATTGTTCTCTATATCAAGCTGAAAAACACAATTAACAAAATATATCATTAGATAATTTAGTGGCAGTGTATGTGACTAAACGATGTTGAACTAGCTCATCTAAAAGCTTTAAGCTAATAGAGAGAGGACAAGTTTATAGATTTAGATTTTGCCTTCATGCTCCTCACATGCAGGGCAGATTGATTTTTTTATCGAAGGCCTGACATGCGCAAATTTTACATAAATAGACAGGTGAGACGTGAATTCACGATCTTTGACTGCTCTAGTGTCATGATGAATCACACCATCTAAAACCTTCAATTGTTAGAGAGGGAACAATTTTATTTATTTAATCTAAAATTCATCTTCAATAAACGGTTTCTTTACTACCTTTCAAAAAAAATAAATGGTTTCTTTACTAGCTCTCGGCATTCAATATATATCATCTTTTCTTTTTCATTTATTCTTGGATTGCATGTCTGTTTGGTTGTCGAGGAGGAGGGAGTGCGGTGGCTAAAAAACAGTATGGGGAGAGACAGCAACATTTTGTGAATAATTAATGCCAGTGATAGATATGTCCTACTCACAAGTTATAGTCAAGTTAATACTAACATGAATAGGATCTAAAACTACAAACATTTATAGTTATATTAGATTTGTGCATTATTGCATATATAATATGTCCTCAGTGAGCTTATGTTATAGAAATTGTTAACTCTGAATCATATAAAATAGGTTTCGTTTGATATTGACAGCACTTGACAGTCATACCATTGTTTCAATGATGACTGCAACAAAATTCAGGACAAGGATGAACACTATTATGTATCCAAATTTCGGACTTCGAACAAAGTCTTTCAGCCTTTCAGATGCGGGTGAACGGTAAAAGGGAAGGCTATAGAATACAGGTACCTGCAAAACGAGCATGCCGTCTTGGAATTTAGATCAAAAGCCTTCATTTTTATTAAATAATGTACCAAGTTACAAGGATGTCGCTTAAGCTTCAGTTCAATGGAAAGTGGACTTACTGAATCCTCTTTTTGAAACCTCAGTGCAATGGCATTGCAAAGGTCAGCAAATTCATCCAAATTAATCTGCAGGAACAAAAAATGCAGCAAATAGTTAAGACACCATTAGTAAGGACCATATTTTGTAATTATGTTTTAACTATAGAAACCATAAATATTTAAATTCACAAGGTATTGAGACACGTATATAAGCTAAAATTAGATAATACAAGAAAAATCACAAAACTTGAATAGAAAAATTTTACTAGTTCAAAACCAAACTACTTCAAGTTAGAAAGTATTTCCAAGGCAGAGGATAAACTCTCAGCAACATAATCAACAAGAGCTACCTACCATAAAATGATTGACATTTACAGAAAAGGTACAAAGCTCAAATATGTGATTATACAGTTCACATCATTCTTTGAAGTTTATGGTAGTACGTTACAAGCTCATAGTTTCACTAGATCCAAATAATGAAAATTCAGACCTTTGCAATTAATAATGGTGATGAACATTTGAAATTCAGGTATCCTTGCAAACCCAGTGGTTAAAATATAAATTTTCCATGAAAATCAAAAATTTCAGGACTAGTTTAAACGGAAAATTGCAGTGGATGTCTCCAACCTATGGGTGTTGTAGCAAGTTGGTCCCCATCCTTTCAAATATGTAGCTCCTTGATCCACATTGGACAATTTTCATCCATGTTACAGCTAGAAAAAGGAAAATTTGCCTTTATTCTCAATCAAATACTGAAATAAATAGAACTTACAGAGAAATAAAAGGAAAAGAAAAGATGGGAAGGGAGGGGAGGGGAGCTGCAGGAGGGTTTGCAGAGGAAAGAGATCAGTTGGGGGACTCCGGTGGTGCGGGTTGCACGTGGGGAAGGCCAAGGCAGGGAAAACCTAAGCTGTGGAAACCTTGGGCGTTCGACATTCTATTATTTACATTATTTATGCCTTCTGCTTGCTTATGTTATTAATCACTGTAACTCTTTCTTTCTTGGGTGAATAAAACTTTTAAGGGATGATCTTTTATTCCAAGGTTCATGTATTTTGTTCACCGAATTCACTACCACACCTTCCCTTCTCTTAGCTGTCTTCTGGGACACAGTTGTAAAACTATCAAAAGTAGGGTGAAAAATAATAAAAAGGTCAACAATAAATAACTAAGAATACAAATAAATGTCCATTTGCAACAGAAGATTCAATGGATCTACGTGAATTCATTTGTACAGAAATCTAAAGAAGATGGCAAAGGAAACAAGTCTCAACAGCATCAAACAAAGAGGATAAAACTATGAAGAAACAACCTTGAAGTCATGACTGTCATCCAACTCGTGAAATATTAATTCAAAATCATCTCTGGATATCTTTGGCAATGTCCTAAATACATTGAAAACAAAACATGCTTCAACATCCACAAAATATATACTAGAAAAGAATACTGAACCAAATATATATTATCACTAAAAGGTAAGATAAGCAAGAATATTTCATTATATTCAGTATAAGTTATGATGAATGAAAACACGGAATTGAATTTAAATGCTTCTTAATTGAAAATGCAGTCATAACTTAACGGCTTGTACTTCACATGAACACATAAAGTGGAAAGGCAATACTCCTGTCAAAATTGTTTATGCCCGGAAGAAGTTTGGATGCATAAGATATCCCTCCAATATTAAGCATAATTCTTGAATGTTACATTCAATTTCCATTTGCACCATATTTTCAATCACCAGCTGCCTACAATCAATTTCTACAAACTAGGTAAGATGTGGATTTCCTGAACATCTTTAATTTCATATCTATTTATTTTTAAATAAAAGAAACATTGTTTTCAAGTTTGATTATGAATTTTGCAAATGAAATCTTTCAAGTTAGAGTGGCTATTTGATTTATTAAGGGTGTGTTTGATGAATATTATTGAGAAAATAATCTATTTTAGATAGTGATACGATGGGAAATATGTGGATAAAAAGTAATGAAAAGTTATTGATGTAATGGAAAATATTATTTTATTGAAGAATGTGTGGTTGAAAATGAGTTTTGAAAGAATGTGTACTAAACAGGGGCTAAAATAAATTCGAATTAAACAATTTATTACTGGTGCTAAAGAAAGAAAAAATGCATATAGTAGATATAAAACAAATTCCACATCAAGTTTATAACATTTTTCTCACTTTATTTTGGAATTTTTCCTCATTTTATAATTTAAAACTTTCCTAATTTTGTAGTATAAAAATTATAAAAAAAAAAAGGGGTTTGTTGTATCCCTCATGTGTTAGGAAACTAGAAAAAATAAATTAAAAAGCCACAACATGCTGGACAAGGTCTCAAAGCATATCAGAAGACGTCTATAGCGAAAAATATATAAAAAGTAGGGACAACACCCCGCTTGATGTGTTGACTCCTCAAATACTAAAACTCCACCCTAAGAGTGTCCGCACATCACAGCTAATAAGTGTCAACTTCACTTTCATTTTAAGCTATTGGCATGTCCCATGGGCTATTCATCAAGAAGTTACTTTACTACTAGTGGACATGATCATAGGTAGTGGTCACGAGCAAAGAGAAAAAAAATGAGGCAGGTTAAGTCAAAACAATATATAGTCATTGCAAGGGTGCATGGAAAAGAGAATTCCACCTGTATTTGTTCAGTTCTTCAAATAGACGAATACACTGATCTTTGTTGAGATAATTAAGATTCTGTCAATTGCAAGAGTTGTAAACAAATATAAATGTAAAATCAAAATAATTTTTTAAAAACAGAAAGAAACGGTTGAATAGGCAATGGATTTGCTTCCAACTTAGTCTCCATGTGGGGAAAAAATGCATACAGAATTTTTCCAGATTAAAACTAATGCTTATTTTAGCTTGAGGAATACTTTGACCTCATATTTGCAAGACTTCATTTCAACCGATAAATTCATCTAAAAACTAAGTTTCATTATTGCAATTAGGCATGTCTCATTTAACACACCAAATTAGAGGTGTACAAAGAGTTTAACTTGTGCTTTCAAATGGATCAAAAATTAAATTATGTACTAACTGCCTCCTTAAATAACTCAGGTTGAATTATCCATGCGTTATCAACTACTTAACTAACAACAATCACGAATTATCCAAGTCTTATAATTATAGTCACCTACCTAGTTTCTCTATTAGCAAATTCATAAATCCTAATCATTAACAACGTATTCATGCACTCTTAACAAGGTTGAAATTGATCTGTTATTTAATATCTGTATAATCACCCAAGATTTAAACTTGATGATATGGATCATGACTAGACAGTTTTAAGTTCATCATACTAAATACATACAAGTGCGCTGGAAAATTCTAAATGAAGAAACATAGGTGCTCAGCAAAGAGGATGCAGAGTACTGAGTAAATTTACAATAATGATTGAAACAGTCCTTTTCTTCAAATTAAGCGGTCGTCTGTCAAGTTGACCGCTTAATGCACGACTAGGCCTAGCGCACTTTATTATTATTATTTTTTCCCTTTTCCTAGGCATGATTAATCAAAAAAAAAAATGCTTTTTTATTAAGCCTTTTATTTGACTTTAGTTTTAAGTTTTTAAATAACTTTATCCGTACAAAAGTCAAAAATGACTTTATTCAATGAAGAGTTGGATAAAATTTAAGCCACAATGCTATCTACATTATGTAATTATGATTTTGAGAATTATTGTTTTGTTGAAAACTTAGAAAGTATGTATGAAGTTCCTATAAATATATTAAGTAGGGTTTGTCTAATTGAAAGTTGAAATTATGAAAAATAATCAAGTTTTTGCATTTTGAAAACTTGAAAATTGTATGATTGACTAATTGTAGTAATTATTAAGTAAATATAGTATTTTATAATTTTAGATGTTTGCTTTGTATTATTTAATTATTAAATGATTTTAGAATGATTAAAAATTTTAAAATAATACTAAAAATAAGAAAACGTTTTTTTACGTCTAGACCTCATCTAGGCTTGTAAAGTTTGAAGTTTGGCCTCCACGCTTAGCTATACGTAACGCTTTTTAGAACATTGTTTTTTACATTGATCTCATACCATAATTATTGAGAACTTGCAACTTCATAACAAGAATATAAAAACACCCCCATGAATGAAGAAATGCATGAGAAAAGCCCATTGGATAGTCATTATGAGGCCCCAATTCTTGACTGAAGGGAACGCCAAAGGCCTCTGCCCTTCCATCCCCTAGGTGGATAGATTGTCAAAAAGTTGCACGATGGTTTTTCATGTTGTCAAAGTTGAACAAGGGATGGCGAGAGCCTGATCAATTATATGAAGTCCTGTGGCAAAAATAGAAAGAAATTGAAAAATGAAACCTAGTTGTTTATGGCAGGCAATGTGTGTGAGCAATCTCAGTATGGGTGTAGATAATGGAAGTGCCCCTGCATTGTGTTTGGGTGGGAGAATGGGTTGGGGGTGGCAGGGTACTGCATTGAAAGTGCATGGAAGCAATGTGTCCAATGGTTCACTAATAACATGAGTGATGGACATGAGCCATAGCAGTTCTCAATTGCTGAACTATAATCAGACATGCAAAAGGTCATCAAAACAAAGACATTACCAGTACCTTGAAATGTTGAATCACCCTATCTAAAAACTTAAAAGTGTTAGAGAGGACACGCGTATTTATAAATTAAGTCTTCAGCGTGTTTTCTTTGGTGCAGGCCAGATTCATTTTTATCAAAGGCTCGATATGTTTTCCATTTTCATAAATGGATTGCTATAATACTTGAACTCGGACCCTCTGCTTGCTCAGTTACTGATGTTGAATCACCCATCTAAAATCTTATTCATTTATATTATATCTTCAAATGAAATGTTCTTCTTTTTCCTTCCTTCTCTATAATCCCATTTTGCAAATATGACCAGTACCAAACCTAGAATTGAACCCATAAAAAATATCAACCTGATTTTACGTGATTGTTTCAGATCTGATAGGAGAAGCAGAGGTGAAGGAAGGAATCCATGTGGAGAAATCAATTATCAAATTTACTAATCTATGGGAGGACTCGCAAAGGTAGATTCAAATTACAGCTGGTGCTCCACTAATATAACAACACACAAAGGGTAAGTTCTAGGATTCTACCAATTTACAAAAAGTCACGTCATTGTTATGCATGGGGTTTGAAGAAAATCAATTGGTCAACTTTTCCAAAGTATACTGGATTTGAAAAACGTAAAGTATACCCAACAATCAGTCACAACATGAAGGTGAAAATTATACTCACATAATTATCCATCAGGTTAAATGCTTTCTTCAGTATTCTCATCCTTGTACGATCCTTCTCATCTACTTGTTTTACGAGCTGTAACAAAAATTAGAATTAGATATGCATCAAAATGTTAACACGAGAAAAAAAACCCAGAAATTGACATCTACATAGTGCATTTAGTAGGAAAAACAATGAATGCCAAAAAGTTAGACCGCAATTTAGTATAATGCCTCCAAATCTGAAGTAGGAGTTTGAAGCCTCATCCCTTCTAGAAGTAGCAAGAAATATAGTTCATCTTCTATTGGGCAATCAGAAAATATATGGCAACATATATACAGAAAGCGTTAGCATAAAAATAAGATGCAAGGGATGCTTCAAATACCTCACTTTTAAAGCTATCATACACAACAGCAAGAATCAAATTGGTGACGAAGTAAACACCCAATAGCACGTAAAGAACAAAAAATAGGCAATGCCACCGTGAGGCCCTATGAAACAACATAGCACGGAGGTGAGTAAAACTAGAAAAAATCAGTTACAAGCAAATAGTTGAACAATATGAAAATTGATAACTATAGAAGTCAATAATGAGTTCAAAAGTACAGCATAGTTGCTTGGACGTAAATGCAAAGCTTCTCCTGCGTGTTGTATGACTACCTTAACGGTGCAAGGTGGGGGATGGAATGCAGCATAGGTAACCCGTCAATATTAGAAAGAGAAGGGATGGTGCATATAAAAACCAATGTTTCAAAGAAACTTACTTGTATGCGGGAATCCAGACATCTGGGTTATTGGAAGTCGTAAATAAAACAAACATTTGGTATAATGTGGTTCCATACGAAGTGAATATAGTCTTCCCCTGTTGCGTGTCTTCGAAGATGACAAATGCCAACCAGCTAGAGAACAGGAGAAATAAAGCCCATAGAGCCTGAATTAGGCTCCCAAAAACAAGGAAAAAAGGACAGTCAAATTTCATCCAAGTAATATAGAAAGATCATAATAGTGGCAGTACTTCAGTTGTACTTGTGATATAAATCTTTTGAATGTGAGTACCAGAACTATTAAGTGGACGCACCAGGATATTAAGGTACGTGACAAGCATTCCTGCCAAGATGACGATGGTATCTCGTAAATCCCTAGTGTCAATTACAAAATTAAGAAGCAATTTAGTTAGTGGAGCTTTGTGAGTAACTCTAGGAGGAATTAAATGATGCAACATGGCACGTGATTGACTTAAGAGTATCTCTTTCAGGCTGAACTGTATTTCCTCTTCCTAGGCGTTCTCTTAAGTGCACATCAACAAATACCAACCTCTTCTTTCTCCAACAAACAGCCCTCAACTGGGTGCCATAAGTGACAATCAATTCTAATGAACGATTAAAATTTCATGGTTTTAAGTTGTCAACTATATATAGTAGAAAGGAGTGAATCAGTTTCATATGTTGTAAATTTGGTGATTATTAGAATGTGTTAAAGCCTTTTTGATTTGGCCCGGCAAAAACATATCTCCAGTGCATGATCCAAGGCGTTGAGTGGTTTGCCTCAACAATACTTCTTATCTATGCGTACTCTGTCTTCATCGTAAGTCTTACTTGATTTCCTCAATCTCTTCACTAGATCAAACATAAAAGGAATTAGTAAATGATTTTCTTGAGCTCCTTACAACATCTTTTAGTTTGAAATAGCTCTAATATTGTAATCCTGACTCTCCTCACCACACTGTTCAATCACACATACCATATTAGATATTTCTTTTGACAATATATTTATTCAGTTTGTAACCTTATATCCAACTGAATGGTGATTCCAGCAAAAAAACCAATGTTCACCTTGTATAGACTGTTTCTATCAGTTGAAAAGCAGCATCAAAATTGGAAATCATCTACCCGAATTGACAGGCAGACAGGCAAATTTTTCACCAATGATAATCTCAAACTTTAGTCCAAAAGCTTATATAGCAACAATAGGATTTAATGTTCAAGGCAAGCCAGGCAGAAGATGGGACTCCATAATACGAAATAGTAATTCCAAAACCAATATGGCTATGTACAAATTCTAATGGGACGAAGCAATCAGGGAAAGAGGAAAAAATCCAGAAATAAAAAATGAGAAATAATTCTGGAAAATAGCTGTAATATGGTACCCATACCATACCTGAAGTTCAGGATGAAAAATACAACCCGGATATAGGGTGCAATCCTAAATGGAAGAGTATAGAATGCCACCGGGGACAGATAGATAACATAAACTAACAGATCAGCAACCAATAGTAACAATAGAAGTACCTGAAAATCAGTAAAAGAACTTATTATTTGTTGAGGTTCAATACTTAAAATTTATCATTTCTAAGGATAGTTCAATTTGAAACCAAACTAATCCAGCCATTAAATTTCTCTTGTCAATTGTTAATTTGAACCCATAACAAATTCATTTCAATAGTTTACATAGCCAATAATAAGAACTAAAAAATATGATATATGTTACAAGTCCCTCCATGTATTGTAGATGACTGTAATGTAACAAAAGGCAGCAATATAGCTTCTCTTTTGTTCTTCTTTACATGTAATGCAAGTTAATCAAGAAAAAAAAAAAAAGGAAAAGTACACATCCCGAATGGGTGGAGAATAAGAATAAAAATAAACACGAAATCATCCAATCTGGTTCTCAGTTTATACAGACCGTCACAAAGCAATGAAGCTCCAAAGCAACAAAAGAGCACCACATAAACTTACATTATAGGCTCTTCATTTAAGAAAGACTTATTTCCCCCAAGATATATAGCTTCCTGTGTTCACATGCTTTGATCATAGGGAAACACTCGTGATTATCATCTAATGTTTAGCAAACTCACTTATTCCACAAGATTTATTTACTTGCTATAAATGTTTTCACTTAATTCCAGTTGATTGTTAGGGTGCAAGTATGGCTGCATTAACTGTTGATCTTTATTACTTTGTTCTAGACATGAAAATTTGTCTTGTTTATATTTGACATAGCCACACCTCTGTTTGCAAACAAATAAATATACCGACCTTAAACAAAAAAAAAAAAAACAAAAAAAAAATTGAAATCTCAAGATAGTAAAAGCACAAACACAATTGTTTGCAGTTGTAAGATTCGACTGGAAAAAGAGTAAAAGAAAACTAATATGCCAAATGAGGTTAACTGATTCAAATTAATAAGCCATATGTCGGTCAAAAGCAATAAGTATATTTAGAAACTTAAAAATTGGTATAACGGAAAGATCAAAGTCAATATTGTAATGAACGAGGCAGCATCCTTTCGATTAGTGTACAAGAAATTATTTCACAACAAATATCCATATTTTGTTCTGATTTAAATGCTCACCCCATTCTTGAACTTAAGAGGGGCTTAATGCTGAACAAAAAATCAAAACATGCATGCAGTTAAAAACATTTTATGAGTTGAACGGGCACAAACCTCAAAAACATATAATCTGACCACGACTGAGAGAATTCAGAGAAAGATAGAAGTCGTCATGCACACAAAATATGGAAGACATATTTCACAATTAACTTTCTTTATCATGTAAATCATCCTTAATAAGGTTGAAGGTATTGTTGGCAAACTTCTCATTGCAAATTATGAAATCATAATAACTAAATAGAATACCTTAACTTTGTTAAGAATAATTTTCCAGAAGAAACCAATCCCTTCATATGATATTGGAAATAGAGTATGGACAATTAGGATCAAGAGCGTAACACCCTGCAAAAGGTAGCAGGAAAAAAGTTCAATCTTAAGGAAAAACAAGATATGTGGNTAAATAGAATACCTTAACTTTGTTAAGAATAATTTTCCAGAAGAAACCAATCCCTTCATATGATATTGGAAATAGAGTATGGACAATTAGGATCAAGAGCGTAACACCCTGCAAAAGGTAGCAGGAAAAAAGTTCAATCTTAAGGAAAAACAAGATATGTGGAATCTAGTTATGTATGTATCTACAACAGTTAGCAAGAAGTAAGATTCAAAACTTAATGAACCACCAGAAGTAAACAAGTTGTTCAGTAACTTGAGCCACTACATTCAATTTTCTGTCCTGCTTATATTTTTCATTTTAAGGACTTCTTCTTCGTCTTTGCTCCTCCTTCAAAATGGATAAGTTTGTACATAGCAATTGGCCCATTCAACTTTTCTGGCTAATGTCACAGTTCGTTAGTTTTCAAAACATCAGTTTTTATTTATTCATCACTAACTAATGCAAAAACATGCTGGAAACAGGATTGGGCCCAACGAACTGGGCTTGTGGTGGATTTTTGAGCTTTATTCTGGGTGATATATGATGAATTGCATTTGTGCCATCAACTACAGCTTTTGGTTAAAGTGGTGGCAATGCTCTACATCATGTTGATATCAGAGCTAGAGGTTCCACGTTCGAATTAATGTTGAAGGATTCCAGTGGTGTGGGTGGATAATGCAGGAGCATGCTCGAATATGGGCCCGATGGACTAGGCTTCGGGTGAATTCCATATCTTGATTCCCAGTGATAGAATGGATTGTATTTGTGCCATCAGCTATAACTTTTAGGTGAAGTGGTGGCAATACCAGGAGCATGCTTGAAATGTGGACACAAGGAAATGGTCTCAAGTTGATTCCTGGGTTTGAATCTAGGTCATATAGGCTTTGCACAGAGTAGTAACAATTTACTCGTTAATATCGGAGCTGAAAGTCCTGTGTTCAAGTCGATGCTAAAGCATTCCCGTGGCGTGGGTGGATAATGCAGAAGTCTCTTTGAAATGGGGGTGGGCCAAGGCAGTGGGTTTGAGGTGGATTTTCGAGCTTGATTCTAGGTGATATAAGGCCGATTACTTTGGACAAAGTGGTGGAAATACCCTACATCACTAACCAAAAGCTTCAATTATCAGATCTGCATGGGCAAGCCTCCAATAATTGATAGGCCAGAGTTGTTAATGCAATAGAATACACAAACTATGTTCAAAAGGCATACTCAGCCTCGAAAGTTTTTAGAGACTTCTTGTTCCTTACATTATGTCTTCTCATCAAAAGCATAAAATCTAAGAATGTGGAGTTTTGGTTCAGCTGTTCAGGAGTCTTTGATAATTGTTTCCTATTGCAGATTTTTTTCCCCTGCTAAAAATATGAACCAAAGCACATCTAATCTTTTTATTAACGTCACTTATGATGGTTCCTTATTTTGGCCTAAATTGTTTTAGATCTTTCGTGATTTAATTATTATATTATTGAAATATTTAAATCAAGATTTCTAGATCTTATTGTCACACACACACACACACTGAAAAAAAAAATGCCCTGCTGCCTTCGTCATTAAAACACACGAAGATGTAGCTCATATTCATATTTAGTGTCTTCTATTTCTTGAAAATACAATTTGGTTTGTAATATCTACTTGTTTCTTCTTCAATCCAATTCAAAATCAAAATCCGTTATGGTAACAGTTAGACAACTATAGCAATCGACAAAAATTAAGATAATATTCATCCAAATAGTTGGGGAACTATTTAAATAAGATAGATTAACATCATTTATAAATTGTTATGTATAAAGAAGGATACAAAAGTATTTCAATGAAATTTTTTAGTCTGAAAAGCAGACAAGTCAGATGGACAACTTTCTTCCCTACCTTTAATGTTTATTTTTAGAAATCATACATATAAGGTAAAACAATTTAAACAGATCATAAAAGTAATATTGCTCCAAACCCTATATGTATTACTTGCAGGGGCGGATCCGGGGGGGAGGGGGGTTCCTAGGGAGTCACGTGACACCCCAACTTTTTTTTGATAAAGTCATGTTTGGTATCGATTGAAATCTAAATCAAAGTTAACGATTAATTTTAATAA
>CAIGRR010213566.1:0-12866 GCA_903798365.1 Fraxinus sp. 1973-6204 | reverse complement strand
AGTTAAGCCTATGTTTGACATCCATTTTGGGAGAAAAATTGGTTTTTGAATAGTAATTGATGGAAGAATGTGTGGTTAAAAAGTAAGGAGATTTTTTGGATTTATGTGTAATATTATTTTATTGATAGAATGTGTGGTTGAAATGAAGAAAGAGAAAAAGAATGAGAATGAGAATAAAAAAAAATGGGTGTCAAACATAGGCTAAGTAAGTTGGCCGTACCCCTTATTTTTGAGCATTTTATTGTAGCATAGATTTCTTGTTTGGTAAGAATCGTCGATCTAGCTTTTCAATATTTTGTTTTGTTAGTTCAATCGAGCCTATAAACTCCTCAATACAACTATTTTGAGTTCAATGTGTTCACTTGCGCGATTCTTATAAACAACTAACTATGTGCTTGTTTGGGAACTATTTTTGCTTGATTTTAATTAAAAATCTATACGTTGTCAGCAGCTCTTTTTGACTTCTTCCTCACATTGGTGGGCTCAGGTTGCTTTTTAACTGTCAAGAAATCAAGATTTTGGACTCAAAAATCAGTAATAGACAAGCCCTATGTGTCATTCTAATAATGAATTATCATGCTATGTTAGGTCGATAGACCTATATTCATATACGAGTAACAGTTAGGTAAGCCGAATGTATCGATAACTTAAATCGAAACTTTAAATTACGAAACCTCAATTGTAAGTCTTCATTAGTAATTTAGTGGAGAGGAAAAAATAAACAAATCCCACCATCATACATAATAATTGAAATTTCTAAAGTTCCTATTTAGTTACTCAATTTCAATAACAAGAATGATGAGTCAAGTCGATGGTGGGAATGCTTTAGTAGGGTGCATCATGCTATGTAGTTGAAAATGTGGTTAGTCTTTTGGTTATTAATAGCTTTAACCAACCCACTTCCCTATTGAAAAACAGAAAGATGAAGAAAAAACAAACCCACTTCCCAATTAATTTCTTATCAAAGTGGGATAATAAAATAAAATCAAGTTGAGGGCATGAAAATGGTCCAAGAAAAAGGCTCGTTTGAAAGAATTTATGAAAAATAAAAAGTTATTTATGAGAATATATGAAGTTATTTTTGAACGTGTTTGAATAATTTTTTGAAAGTGTTTTGTCTGATTAGAAAAGTTTTTATAGAAAGTTGAGTTAAGATAACTTTTTTACAAAAAGTAAAAGCAAAAACTAAATCTCTGATAAATCATAAATTTTACTTAAAAATGAATTTAAGAAACATAGAATTCTTTATATACATTGCAAAGTTAACGCTTGTAGATTCTGGTAAAGTGCTCGATTTTGGAAAAAAAAAATAAAAAAAATAACGAACCATGCTTCACTTACAAATATTTTTTTTTTTTCACATAACAAAACCAGATACTCACAATGTAGGGGGTGGGTGGGTTTTCATTTTTTATTCCGGTGGGCCCACACATGTGAGTCGGTGTAAAAATTCTGTCAAATTAAATTTTTTTTTTTTTTACATATGGTTCAATCAACGTGGAAAATTGAGAATTTATTTCCAGGCTTCATAGAGGTGCTATCAGATTGGCCTTTTTTTTTTGGCTAACTGTCAATCAAAAATTGACAAGTGTGTGTGGCACTTTGTACGTCCAACACGGACGGGTATGTAAAATTCAACATACATTTTTCACCTTTTATTCCAAATTTTACACTAATGAGATTGAAGATTGGAGTTAAAATAATGATAACAAAGAGATACGAAATTATTACATGATCGAAAATATATTCTTACTTACATAAATAAATTAACACGTACAATACACATTGTCAATTACCGACAAATATATAAACGAAATTACAAATTTTAAAAACAAGAAAGTATCATAGATGAGTAAAGGCCACACTTTACCTTAAAGTGGATGTTTCTATGATTAAATTTCTTTGTTGGATATATGTTGCATGTCACTGTGGGTCCAACACTACTTTTTATCATACATTTGGTACCACCCTAAGATATTTCTACCTCATCACACCAATTATTATTAGTAATACTATGAAACAATTAATTATTTGTATTGAACAAAATTTTAACCTTTTTTTCTCTCTCGATGATCCTCCATCGAAATGTAGTACGATATCATTTCAAAAATCTCGATCAGAGCAAGTGTATCAAAGTATTGTATAGTCACACATATATAACTCTTAAATTTAATAATTCTATATAGATATGTCGCTCCGATTCTTGAATTCAAGTCTCTACTCAATGTTTGTGAAAATGTATGTAATTTTCCAAAAAAATAAAAATTTATTAAATGATTTCATTAAGCCCATAAGGCTTAAAATTCAGATTTTAATAATAGTCAAAATCAATAATTAATTTTAATCATACAGTATATGAAATTAATGACTTTTCAACTATATAATTCATCAATTTTTATTAAAATTTATCTAAAATCTGATTTTAATTCCTGACAAATAGGCTAAGGACGTGTTCGGTCGTGCTTAAAATCCAATTAAAATTAAAAATATAGCCGTTATTGAATCTCATTCGTCTAATAAAAGTTAACAATAACGGCTAATTTTTCAATTTTAATTCGATTTTAATATCTACCGAACATGCCCTAAATTGAAACATGTAGATACGTAAAATCCAACTTTGCTAACAAGTGGCCACGTGGAATGCAAACAGCGTTGTCGATGCGAAATTTGAAAAGGTCAAGAACAATCACATGTGGGACGGCGCACTGGGAAAACGACCTCCAGAGTCTCCGTGATTAACTTTCCAGCTTTGGTAGGTCATGCGATGATGGCGCATGGGATTGAAGCTCTGGTCCACTGCACAGTCTGCACCAGTAAATTTGTCACATTCATCGAACAAAACCATGGATACCTAAAAGGTCTATGCATGGAACCAAAATGTACCTTGTTTGGCGATAAGAGTTAAAATGAGTTAGAATCGAACCGAGCCGAACCGATTCAATTCCGATTTTATTTCATGCAAATATATAATGTAAATCATCGTGTAAATAAATTAAATTTTTGAACTTAACTCACTATTTCTAGTATTAGTATATTCGTTATAGAATAATCCTTACACTGAACTGCTTTGTATTGAATTTTATACATATGAGACAAGAATGTAACCTAGTAATAATCCATAGATATGTTGTTGACTGATCTTTTCAAAATCCGCAAGTGTACGAGATCGTGATCAAATAATATAATGATGAATAAAATATCGAACCTACAAGGACTATATGTTTGACCGAATTAAAATTAATTGCAACTTTAATCGAATAGTAAACATATTTTGTGATTTTTTTTGTACTAATACCTAATTTATCAATTAAACTAATGAAAGCAAGTAAATGTACTTTTCAAATATGTGAGATGCATTGCTAAGATATCAAATTCCCCTTATAATTCCATTTTTAATGTAACAATCAAAGTGAGTTAAGTGACAATTTGAAATCATTCATGTTGGTCAATGTTCCTAGTTTAATTAAAAGTCTCTCTCAATAACGATCAAATTTATTTCTCTCATGTGAACCTTCTATCTCTCAATGAAAAATACAGACATGATAAATTGATTAACAAGTGCTAGAACACATATTGAATCCATATAAAATATAGATGTATGTCTCTATCATCTATCAAATTTTACAATATTTATTATATTGTGCTTAAACCTTATCGTTTCTCGATAACAATAAAATCCACTAACAATTTAATTGATAATTAAACAATTGAAAATAACGATAAAAAGATATTAAATATCCACAAATCAAATTAAATTAAAGGTCAAAATAATTAATTAAAAACTAAAAATATCATAATAAGGTTCATTTCATCCTAACAATGTATAAAACTAGTCTGACATATCGAAATTACAAGAAATCATATTTAAGTGAAAAAAACATAACCCGAATTTTTGATAAATTTAGAAGATGAATCTTGAAATCGTGAATCTCTTCAATGATTTCTTGTTGAATCTTGAAATGTATAAAACTAATCTAATATATCGAAATTATAATAAATCATATTTCTTCTATTCTTTGCCAAAAAATCAAGTTTGAATCTTCATTTGATTGAATCATTGCAAATCCCCTTCAATTTTCTCACAAAAACTATGAATTTTCCTCACTTGATAATAATAAATGATGAATATTGGAGTTTGAGATGTATATGAGAGGTCTCTAATTTGTATTCTGCTGTTAGGTATTTGTAGGAGTATAAAATTGGTTGAAAATCACGTCCAAGTTGATTTTCAAAAGAGTTTCAATCGAATAAGAAAGTTGCATTCGCGCGCGAATTTTTGTCTCGCACAACAGTAAGTATTTTGCTTATAACTTTATCTTCCAATATCCCATTGAGGCGATTCAAGATGCGGTAAAAGCCAACTCAAAGGGCTACAGCTTTCTAAAACTAGAATTTTTCCAATTTGAACGCTTACTATTCCAAAAATGGATCTCAACTTTTGACTAAAAGTTTGGAATATAACTTGTGCGATTGAAAATTGAATTTGGAAATTGAAGAGAACCAAATCAAACCAAAATTTTTCAGTATTTAATAAATTGAACCGTCGGGTCGAAATATATTTATGGAATCGTTCGGGTTCGGTTCTATTTGGTTACGTACCATAATTAGTTTTTTTAACATTTACAACAATATTACATAAATACAATTAATGACATGTTCATTCGTAGCTTCATTGGGCAGTTGGAAATGGAAGGTCGGACTCGACAGTCGGCTATTTCGATTTGGACATGTAGATGTAGATTTTCAATTTATCAATGATTTGGGATTAGTGGACATGTGCTTGCCGAATGAAAACATGAAATTGAAAAGGAAATGATAAAAACTTAAAAAGACATAGATTTTGGGCTAACAATGAAATTAATAATTAGGCCAAAACAAAAAATTTTAAAAAAAAAATTGAATTTAAAAATTGGGTTGGGATAGGCTAGCTAGGCATGGACTTGGTTTGATAGTTGAAGTATTAATCACTAAATTAATTAATTTGCTAATTTATTAAGAAAAAATTAAAATATTTTAATTAATTCAATATAAAAAATTCAGTTCTTATTTGATTTTTTGGTTCTCGATTCTTGAACCGAAAATCGAACCAAACCGATCGGTTCTCGATTCAAATACTCGTTTAGGTATTTAATTTATGAAGAACCACTCGATTCGATTTAGTTTCGATTCCCGGTTCAATTCGATTTGGGAGTTTTGTCAATCCCTAATTTTGATCATATTCATTCTTTTTTGAGCTCTGATTCCATCAAATTGTCTCATAACAATATTTAAAGTATCGTCTTACGGTCTAAATTAATTATTGAATATATTCAATTTGGTTCTTAAACTTTGGACTTTGTCATTTTTCCTTGATTTTTCTGTTGTTTCTTCCAATTCATCGTTCAATCATTGAGTTTTACCTATATAACATAAATACTACAATTTAAGATATATTTTGTCAANAAATTAATTATTGAATATATTCAATTTGGTTCTTAAACTTTGGACTTTGTCATTTTTCCTTGATTTTTCTGTTGTTTCTTCCAATTCATCGTTCAATCATTGAGTTTTACCTATATAACATAAATACTACAATTTAAGATATATTTTGTCAAAAGAATTACCAAATATCGATATTTTAGGACCCTGTCACTAACTTTATTAGATTTGTTAGAATCTTTTGCGTGATATAACGAAAGATGGATGTGCAATGGACGCTGTGACTTTTTTGTATTAGAGACGTGTTGGGTTTCAAAGGTTAATCGTGTTAAGTAGGATGATTCGTTTTTCTGATTTGACAAGTCCCATTAACAAGTTCAGGAGTGAATTCCAAGCGACTCATACGATTTGGCTCTCGAGCCGAGCGAGATGCCTTGCTCGCGTGCAAGTCGATTCATCATGATGAGTAAAACTGAAACATGTATTTTTGATAAAAATAAATATATAGGCAAAACCAAATGACAAGTTGAGCCACGCCTCGATCAAGTGAGCCAGCTCGCCAAACATGCCAAGTTGAGCGGCTTGGCTCCCCCCATTTAACACCCTGATTAAAAAAATGTCGCCACTTGTTTATATACATTTGGTATAATTTTAGAGTTAACCGATATTCTCTCGTGTAATAAGTTTTGGTGCTTCACATTAAAGTTTTCCTATAATCATGAGATTAAAGTTCGACTTTTATTTTTATTTTTTTTTTCTCATTTTCCATAAATTATTCTATCACAAAGCCATAGTTTAATAGGATATGATTATTATATTAGGATCTAAACAATCATTCTAGTGATATTTGACACCCAAAAAATATGTAGATAAAATGAGATTTTGTCATACGGCCAGCGGGTGGTCTGGGGATCCTGTTTTTATTTTTATTTTTCCTTTAAAAATATTTTTTAGCAATATTTTACCGAACCGTGCTACACATTCAGAAGAGTTTCATAGATTTTTTTCGCAGAGTACACATATCGTTGTATGATTAAACGGTTATAAAAAAAAAAATAAAAAATCATCCACACGGGTGCTGTCGACGTGCATTGCGCATGAATTGTAACGGCAGTATGTACGAAAATTGTCAATCAAGAATCGAGGTACCAAAATTTCAAATTTTAGAGATTCCATCAATGAAGAATTAATCAACATCATAATTATGTTGGGCAGTACATACTTTACGGTGTTAACATGTCATTTCAAGATAAGATAATCATTTATTAAAAGAGTTCGACTGTTAATTATTCGGAACGTGATGGTACAAGGAAAAAAAAAAATGAGTTGTCACACACACCACAAGCGAGTGAGGATAGCAAGTTTGCTTGTCGATGGATTGTGACGAGTTAGATGTCGTTTGTGAGGTTTTGGTTTATTTCTATTCTCGTCTGATCCATGTTTTTTAATTTTTTTTTTAAATTCATTTTTTCTCAAATTTATTTTTCAATCTTACGTTTATGGGATCTATAATTTTTATCAACTTTTCAATTATATATTTTTATAATTTTTTTTTTTATCAAAATATACTGAAAATCTAATTTTTAACCAAACCAAACAATGCGTAGATGTGAGAGTTTGATTTTATTTTAGTATTTTATATATGACTTGTTTAACTAGAAAACGAGAGTTAAAATGCGAATTTTAAATAGGGTTTTTATTTTATTTATTTTTTTATGCTCCCCAATGATCGCCAGTTCGAGTCCCCTCAGGGCCACTGAGGTGAGTACCCGGCTGTAAACTTCAGGGCCCCGTGGAATTAGTCGAGATGCGCGCAAGCTGGCCCGAACATCCACGGTTATTAAAAAAAAAAAAAAAAATAGGGTGTTTATNGCCACTGAGGTGAGTACCCGGCTGTAAACTTCAGGGCCCCGTGGAATTAGTCGAGATGCGCGCAAGCTGGCCCGAACATCCACGGTTATTAAAAAAAAAAAAAAAAATAGGGTTTTTATGTGGATGCGGAGAAATAGTGTGTTTCGTTTGGCTTTGTTTCCATTAAACTTTAGTAAAACCCGAGAAAGATTTTCAACTTTTTACGATAGATTGTGTTCTTTGAAGTCGCTGATCTCATTTTCATTTAGTTGGCTTTGACGATAGTTGAGTTTAGAGGTGGTCCTGAAATTTTTGGTATCCTATGCGAATGTTACTCTTTCATTAAGAAACACAAATAAAAAATAAATGTATCATATTAATTCATTAAATATAAAGCTATTACGTGACAAAATATAACACAAATATCTTTTTAAACTTTATTGTAAAACAATATAAATAAAACTTATAGCACCTTATGAAATTTCCAAAATTTCATATGACATCAACAAAGCATTATCAAGCTACTAACATCTTCAAACAATTCCATGTCAATTTTTTTATTTTAAAAAAATAAAAAATAAAAAATTAGTTCCTTTGTATATTTCGTCTTTCTAACATAATTTCTCGATGAACAAAGTTGATAACAAGACATAATCTTTAAAACCTGAGTATTTCTTTCTTTTTTAATTACAAAACTCGAAAGAAAAATACTTTCCTTTTAGTAAACACGGATCTCGTCTAAATTTGGTCGCACGACCATTTTACGAAGAAAGCTGTGCAAAATGCTCGAAAAGAATGGATTTTTTGTGTATTTACGTGCATAAGTAGATATGATTTTCATTTATTATTTTAATTCTATAGATTTTTTGGGTTATGTATATTCATTTCTTAAAATAAAATGTTGTCGATGCCTCTTTTTTTTTCCTCTCTCTCTCTCTCTCTCTAAATTTTCTCTATTTTTAGGTACGATTACCTAAAAACAGTGAGTGCTATCGCTATACGTCGTATCATAGTGTTATTTCTGTCAATTAATGCTTTAATGGGCTTTTGGCAATTGTTGAGCCCATTATTATACAACAAAGACATTTGTGAATAGTGCTTCTTTTCGTAATATGTCCTATTTTAGTGTTATTTACGTCAATGGTTCCATAGGCCTTAATATCCACTGATTTTCAAGATCAAGTTCTCCATTATGGCCCAATTCTAATCGAGGAAAAATGACTTGTACAGATTAAGTACGGGTCCTTTTCATTGCAAATGTGGAAATAAAATGTTTTACGTGAAATTAAATTGCCTAAAAATTGCTTTACTGAGAATTGTAATTAATTGTGTTTGATTAGTATAATTTTTCACCTAAAAAATGTAGAAAATTTAGTGTCCGTTTGGCTTCATTTTTTTTATGAAAATTGTCCATGAAAGTGATAATTTTTTCTACCATTGGGTCTAGAATTTATTCCAATTGCCAAAAAAAAATTAAAAAAATTACTGTACAGAATACAATTCGTTTGGTTTTGTTTTGCACGAAATTTGTCCATTAAATGGAAAAAAAATTTACGATTATTGATAGATTTTTTTTCTAATTCCCAAAAAAGAGAAAAAAAAAAAAAAAGATGAAAAATCATTTTCCCACCAAAATGGTGGGAAAACAATTCATTGATTTCAAGGAAAAAGTGGGTGGGGGGAAAATGTTTTCCTAGTTCCATGGAAAATCATCCTTATCAAACAGGGCCTACATGTTTCCACAGTTTGGAAAAATCAGGTTTTTATGTGAAAAAATAATGTTATTTTGAAAATAAGTCACTTCATTTTCTCTCTCCAATTACTTACACCATAGATGAAAAGTTCGGATTTTTTTTTTTTAATTTATTGGATTTTTAGTGAAGAAATTAAAGGAAATATATAACTGTAGATTTTACAGAGGTTAAATTGAAGTTTCTAGCATTTTTTGGGACACAATTGAGAATAAGCAAAAGTAATGAAGGTAATAAAATAAATATTTATTTTAATAATTTTAAGCCACGTATTTCCATCCAATATAAATATGAATAACTGAAGAGAATAATTGGAGTTATATAAATATAATCAAATCAAGATAAATATGAAATAAATCCAATAAGGAACATGGATCGCTCCGAACCCTAACCCAATTTTAGTAGTGATGCGACAATTGAAAATGCCTAATTTTATTTAAAAATTAATTATACTCTTATTTCAAGTAAATTAGCCATTATCAAATATGTGTTCAACTTGATTCTCGACTTACTTTTATGAAAATATCATTATTAATGCTTTTGTTGGTAACTTCATTGACCATCGATGGACGGATTTTCAAAATTTACTCAAATACACTAAGAGTCTGTTTGGTAATAATTAAATTCCAATTAAAGAGCCTGTTTGATTCACATTATTGTAAAATGAGAATGAAAAATATAGTCGTTATTGGGTCTCAGACTCACACAAGAGGTATAAATTCAAAATTGATGGCTTGATGTGAGAGATAACGGTCATAATTTTCATTTTTATGGATGAGAAATGAGAAACAAATGGGGGCAAAATTAAAAATATGGCCGTTATTTGATCTCACTCGTTAATAAAAGTCAACAATAACTGCTAGTTTTTCAATTTCAATCCCTACCAAACAAGCTCTAAATGCGTGTATATCGTGCTAACCGTCAAGGAGTAAATCTCACATCAAATAAATATGAAAATATAGATTAATTTATAAGGGTTGTGTTACTTCTTTTAATAAGATTGACTTTTTAAGATGCAATTCAAAGTCTTGTTATGGTATCAGAGTTCATATAAATAATTCGATCTGATTAAAATTTAAAAAAATGAACATGCGAATTTCAAGACCGTCTTACGATGGCATATTAAGGGATAAATCACACGTCGAATAAAGATGAAAATATAGTACAATTTATAGGATTTCGAATACTGTTCTTAATAAAGCTGACCTTTTAAAATGAAATTTAAAGTCTTAATACTGACAACTAGTTTGAGCTAATTAGTTCAAGACAAATCCAATTAAAGGACAAAATACTTTCACTTTTGAAATTAATCGAAACTTACTTAAAAACATGGATTTGTCATCTGAGGTAGGTTTGATTTAAAAGGTCACCAAAAAAGTAAATGAATAATTTGGTGGAAGATGCACATGCAATTCCACGAGTAATTATAATATTTTTGTCCAATCCATGAATGGATCGATCTCACGTATTATATTATATCACCCCACTCATTATTTAACTAATAAATTGATTATTATTCCATAATATTATTTAATTTGACAAATTAAATATTAATATTACGAATCAAATTGTACCAGAAATTTCGACCAGACAAACTGAAAAAAAAAAGATCTAAATTATGATATAACTTGTTAATTTGATTGTTTGTCTCAAAATCAATTTATTCATTTAAATATTTTATTATTAATTCATCTCGAACAATAACTTTTTTTTATCTTTTTCTGAAACAACCATCGACAATTAAATAAAAAGATATACTTCTAGATTTCGTAAAATGTGCGAGTAAAAAATAATTTGACTATGCGTTGAGCCATATTATTTTGAAAGAATGTATTTTGAAATAGTAAATTGATAGAGAATGTTTGGTTGAAAAAAAGAAAATGTTATTGATATGATGAAAAATATTATTTTATTGAAGAATGTGTAGTTGAAAATGAGTAGAAAAATGAGAATTAAATTTTAATATGGCTCAAACAGGGGCTTATAAATAATTTATTAACATTAGCCAAACATGGGCTAAATTTTAAATAATTCCACAGTATATATCAAATGAATTAGCTCCTGTTTGGTGAAAATTAAAATTAATTTTTTAGTCTATTTTGATAAAAATTGATGAAATTATTGATTGAAAAGTTAAGAATCTCATAAATTGAAAATGTGTGATTAAAATTAGATGTTGACTTTGATTTAATACCAAACAGGGCTTAATATCATTTCATGTGTAACTTTCTCTATTCTAATGCCTTGTCAATTATTTGTTCAGCAACTGTCGCGTTTTGTGACATCCACACGAAAGCAGAGCGCGTGAGAGAAAAAATAATCAGACAGGTGGCATATGCAATTCTGAAAAAATGACCACTGAAACATGGGCCCCACTTTTATCTTGTTTATCGAATTATCTTTATTCGATATTTTGAACGTTTAACTTCTCGTCAAACGCGAAAGATAAGCAACATATGGCAGAGAATGTTCAGATGCAGCATTGTCCTATTTCAAGTACTTACATCGGCATATCACAGCCGTACGATTTAATTAAAAACAATCTTTAAGCATTTCATAACGAAGAGTACTGAAATTTAGTGGACTGTTTTGTAGATGATTTTATTTATTAATTGTGACGTTCGAAAGTCCAAGCAATGGTTGCAGTGTGTGCCGCATGCAAGCCATACGGGGTATTACGAATAAACTTTGCTGTATGTACAAGAAAATATCTCTATAACGAATACAGTGTGACATCACTGCATTGATGGTCAACACTGTAAGCAGATAACAGAAGCTACCGACAAATGCTTGATAGGCCAATAGCCCAATGCACCGGCGCACTCAAAGAAAGTGGTGCACACATAGCTAATGTGATAAATTGGCCTTCTGCTTTTTTCTAGAAGCAAGAACCAATACGAGAGGTCAAACCAAGGACCAATGTATGTTAGGGACAAGTGGTTGATAGCTAATGCAATGATGCTAACCCCGCATCTGTAATTTCCCATGTACAAGTAGTTTAATTCATTAGAAAATATATGAATAATTTATTTTCAAATAGATATATATTAATTTAATTAATTAAATATTGGACTACTCATGGAATATACGTTGGCTGGGAGATCAACTGTTATTTGACAAATTATTATTCTGGAAACTATTCACCTTTTAAGAAATTTATTGAAATGTTAATTTATGATTTCGCTTCGTTCAAGATCACAACCTCGTATTTTGATCGCTTTGCACTTAAACTTACTGTAATACGTGTTTAAAGTGAGAGCATGATCTTATTTAGCTCACGTTTGAATCCCCTTGTATAAAACTCATTTTCTTCAAATTCACCTCCCAATAGAGGTGGCAATTGGGCCGAGCGTCTCGTCGGCTCGGGTGCTCGGCTCGTACTATTCATACACATGAGCCGTTCGAGCTCGTTAAAAAACGAGCCCGAGCACGAGCCTAGCAGGCGGCTCGTTATAGAGCCTGCTCGGCTCATCTACAAACGAGCCCACGAGCCGGCTCGTGGGCTCGCATTTTCACAATCGGCTCGTGACTCGTTAATAATAAAAAAAATTAAAATAAAATAAAGTTCAGTGACCAGAACGGTCTCTTAATTTTTTATTTTTTTTTTCAATTTCACATACATTTTTCCTTTATAAATACGCAACATAATCAACTATTTTTTCCCACCAATATCAATATCTCATTATTTACTATACACTACAATTTACATTCTCCATATTTCCATTTATCAATAATCAACAATATAATTCTCATTCATTTTATAATCATCTTCTACTCTCTCTTTTTTATTACGTTCGACAACTACTAGCTACTACATAATTTTCATTTACTTCTCAATTCTACATT
>CAIGRR010213457.1:0-20043 GCA_903798365.1 Fraxinus sp. 1973-6204 | reverse complement strand
GGGGGGGGGGGGGGGGGGGGGGGGGGGGGGGGGGCGGGGGGGGGGGGGCGGGGGGGGGGGGGGGGGGGGGGGGGGGGGGGGGGGGGGGGGGGGGGGGGGGGGGGGGGGGGGGGGGGGGGGGGGGGGGGGGGGGTACCGGAGTGGCATGTAGACATGTTTAGTTACTTCCACTTGGCATATTGCTTTTTCAATTGGTCCTTCCCATTGTTTACTTCTTCTAACACAAACAGACAAAGTGCACTGTGCACATCAGATATGGAAGCAGAAATGATATGTACAGAACCACCGCCACTGTCAAGAAATGAGAGCCTGGTTTTTGCAGTCAATGGAAGAAGGTTTGAGATCCAAAATATTGATCCTTCTACTACTTTGCTCAACTTCTTGAGATCCCAAACCCCTTTCAAGAGTGTCAAGCTTGGTTGTGGTGAAGGTAAGTAAATTTCTTATTGTTATCCAAAATACATATAATTTTTGTATTTACGATCTCAAACCCCTTTCAAGAGTGGATTTTTGACATGTGTTTACTTTGATGGTGTTTTCTTTCTCTGTGTGTATGCCAAACATGCTCTAAGTACTAATTCTCGTTTATGAGAAAATAAAAGAAATGAAGTTAAGCAAACTTTTTTATTTGTTAAACTTCATCTCGAAGGTTGATTAAGTTTAAGTTCTAGGTAATTACTGGTTATCTAATAAATTATTCAGATGTGTATTTAAGCAGACAGTTCAGCCGAATGGTTCTATTAGTCTGATGAACTATCGAACTACTGACTAATTGTTCACAGTACCAAAATATTGCAGCAACTGAAATTCAAATGCAGAACACGCAATATAACATGGTCAACCCCTAATGGAAATATCTACCGCTCCCATGCCAAGGTAAATAATCTACTGTAGAAAAAGGATACATGTTTTTTTTTTAATAACCGTGGATGTCCGGCCAGCTTGCGCGCACCTCGACTAATCCCACGGTCCTGAAGTTTACATCCCCTAGTTTTACCTAATATCAAGCCCTTAGTTTATACTCGAAAACTTCCTTCGTCTTAGCTCTCTTGATTTGTTGAGGAATGGAATCAAGTACGTGATCATCTTCCCTCACTCCTACTATTGAACCCAGACGTCTCTACAAATAGGAAAAAGAACCTTGTTCTTATTTCCCTCAAACCGAGGAGGTAGACTCATAAAAACCTCCTCCTCAAGATCTCCATTTAAAAAGACATTTTTTTAACTCTAATGGGTGTAATGGCCAGTCGAAGTTTACCGCCAAAGATAACAAGATTCTAATTGAATTTATTTTGGCCACTGGAGCAAAGGTCCGCGTGAACCTTTTTGCCACTAGTCTTGCTTATATCTCTCTATGCTACCATTAGCTTTACATTTCACAGTAAGACCCACTTGTAGCCTACTGTTCTTTTTTCCTTAGGCAAATCAACTATGTCCCAAGTACCACTTCTTCTAAAAGCATTCATCTCTTCCATCACCGCTAATTTCCAATTCGAATCATCAAAAGCTTCCTGAATGTTTCTTGGGACAAACAAGTGTGAAATTTTTGAAGTAAAAGCCCTATAAGTATGAGAAAGCTTTTCATAAGAAAGGTATTTGGCAACGGGATATTTGGTACAAATTTGGGTTCCTTTCCTAAAAGCTATAGGAATATCAAGGTTTAATGGTTCTTGGCTAGGAGAAGTAATAGGAATTGAATATGAGTTAGGAACAAAACTACCTATGATAGCTGGAGGTCCAGTTCCCGAAGGTCAAATTGATCATTCTCAAGAGGAATAGGTTGACTTTTGACTCTTTTGATGAGGTCTTCTCCGAGTATAAACTAAGGGCTCGATATTAGGTTTTTTTTACCTAGTTCTAGTGTTTTTCAAACATATACAATAATTCTCAGCACTATATGACTAGGATTCCTATCACTATTTTCATTGGTTTTATCACATTGTTCCTGAATTTGAACTTCGGGAATAACAGTAGGATGAGAATGTTGAGGTGAAGTAATCATATTTGGTAAAGGAGTATGATATAAATTCCAAAAATTTTCTTCCATTACCTTATTCTCCCCTTGAAGAGAATTTTTGTTAAATTATGATTTATTTTCAAAGAGACATCCATACTAACATAATTTTTTCTTGTTTGGGGATTATAGCATTTATATCCCTTTTTATTAGAAGCATACCCTATAAAAACACATTTTTCAACCCAAGGATCAGGTTTGGAACAAGTATTATTGGGCATATAAACAAAAACAATACAGCAAAAAACCTTTAAAGGTAAATTTGATTGCATCCTAGATATGGGATTTTTTTTTTTTAAACATTCTAAAAGCGTGCTATATTTTAAAATACACGTGGGCATTCTGCTAATCAAATAAGTGGTTGTTAAAACAGCGTCCCCCAAAGAAATTTGGAGCATTCATTAAAAACATTATAGCCCAAGATACTTCAAGTAATGCTTATTTTTTCTTTTAACAATTCCATTTTGTTCAGTGGTATCCATACAAGCATATTGATGATGTATACCCTTTTCCTTCAATTCCCTAAATTTTATTAAAATACTCTATTCCATTATTGGAGTGAAGAACACTAATTTTTGTTTGAAATTGAACTTCAACCATCATGTAAAATTCTTTGAAACATTTTTAAGACTTTTCATGCATCAAATAAATCCAACACAAACGTGTATGATCATCTATAGAGGTAAAAAAACCATTTTTTTCCTAGAGAGAGTAGTGACTCTTGAGGGTCCCCAATATCGCTATGTATTAAATAAAATGGTTTTGAAGAAGTACAAGGTTTTGGGAGATTAGTACGATGACTCTTAGATAAACAACAACTTTCACAATAGAACGTTGAACAACCCAAACCTTTAAATAAAGTAGGAAACAAATGTTTAAGATATGGAAAGTTAGGATGTCCTAGTCTTGAGTGCCAAAACATTATTTGTTCATGAACGAACACTACTAAGGCATTGAGCCTTTTTATCACTGGAGAAGCTACCATCAAAGTGGTAAAGTCCATCTATCATCTTAGCACATCCAATCTTCTTCCTAGAGTTCCGGTCCTAAAATTCACAGTAAGAATCATAGAAAATTACACGCCAATTAGATTCTTTGGTTAGTTTGCTCACAGACAAGATTACAGGCTAGTTTAGGGACATAGAGGACATATTTAAGATCTATATTTTTAGATAATTTTATTTATCAAACCCTCTCCTGCAATGGGTGAGAAACTGCCATCTGCAATTCTAATTTTTTAAGGCCAAAACATGGTGAGTAAGTGTGAAAAAGATTGGAAAAGCTGGTCATATGATCAAAGGCTCCAAAATCGATGATCCATGGAACAAAAGTTGAATAACAAGAAAGGGCATTAAATGCACTACCTGTTTGTGCAAGAAAAACTCTAGGAATACCAGACTAGGAATTAGATTTCAGTAGCTTCAGAAGGTGATCCATTTGCTCCTTGGTAAAGGGATTTGTCTCAGCTTCATTAACAGTGGGTATTGCATGGCCATTTTTGTCACCAAGCTTGCTGTTCTTCCAGTTTGCTGGTTTTCTGTGGATTTTCCAGCAGGACTCCTCGAGTGTGGCGCGGTTTGTTGCAGTAATCACACTAGACCCTCAGGTCTTCGCTGTAAATTGGTTGCTTTGTTAGCAGTAGCCTCAACAATAACAAGGGCAGAACTCTCAAGGCCCGCTAGTAGTCTTCTTCCCCAACATTACATGTCTGTGACTCTCTTCTCTTCGAACCTCAGCAAACACCACACCAATTGGAGGAAGTGGAGTCCTGCCAATGATCCTTAAACATACTTCATCAAATTCCACATTTAGTCCAGCAAGGAATTTATAAATACGATGAGCCTCCATTGTCTTTTTGTTATGATTAGCATCTTCAGTGGATTTCCATTCATAATCATTGAACAGATCCAAGTCCTGCCAAAGGCGCTTCAATGAATTGAAATACTTGGTGGCCGAGTCTTCTCCTTGCCGAATGTCACTAAGTTTAAGAGTCAATTCATAAACTTGAGATTGATTTCCCAAATCAGAGTACGTCTCATTCACATTGTCCCAGAGTTCTTTGGCTGTGGAGTAGCACATATAGTTGAAGCTAATATCTTCATCCATAGAGTTCACAAGCCAAGTCATTACCATTGAATTTTCTGCATCCCAGTTCGCATAAGTTGCATCATCTGGTGCTGGTGCCTTCTTGTCTCCTGTTAGGTACCCAATCTTTCCCTGCCCTCTGACGTACATCCGAATGGACTGAGATCATCTTAAATAATTATCACTATTAAGGTGTATAGTGGTGATTTGGACAGAGTGAGAATTGGTATTAGGGGCTTGGGTTTTGAGAGATGGGGTTGACTAAGATGAAATTTCAGACATGGCTGCCCAACAAAAAGAAGTCTGCAGAATAGAAATTGATTTTTAGGGTGGCTCTAATACCATGTAAACATGAAAGATGAGAAAAAATAGAATTAATTTTTCTGTATTAGCTCAACCTCATAGGATTACAGGGGTTCTCTTTATAGGAGAGAATACAAGCAATAGATCAGGGAAAAGATTACAATAGCTAGCTAGCCTAACTAATTTCCTATTTTACAGGATTGACTAGTATTCTATTAATATTGACTAATATTCTATTAACAACAAATATTTACAGCTAACAAATCTCTTAATATTCGTTAATGTTACTACCTAATCTTTCATTTCAACACCTGGGAAATGTAAGATTGTGGCAGTGCTTTTTTCACTGTTTGATCTTGAATTTTACCTGTTTGTGTATTTAATCTGGATGGTTTGCAACACAGATTTTTTATATATTAACATGTTTTGATTCCTAAATATCTTGTTTCTCTAAGTGAATTTTTATTTGAGAATTGTTGGGACAAAAGGAGTTAGAATTGTTGACCATGGAATGTATGTGGCAATGTCTAGTCAACATCCAAGTGAACGAGTACCGAAAGTCTGCATAGTTATGGGGTCGGTTAGCCTACTCATCCGTCATACATCGGGGGAATGCTTTGGCTGAAGAAACTTTGATGACTAAGTCAAGCGTGTTATAAAGGATTTTTAGCAAAAATTAAAAGTAAAATTGTAAAGGAACTCATGCACAGAGTCTTTGGCCACTTAGTATTTCTAGAAAATAGGTTCGTTGGTTGTCAACTTTGGCTGATGGTGACTGATAGTGGGTTTCGTTGAACTTTCTGTGGTCAGTTCAGATTTTTAGTTCTAATTGCCTAGAAGAGGTGATTGTCAAACTTCTTGGGACTTATTTGTTAAGCTGCAGTCCAAGTCTATTAATAGCTTCAGTTTTGTGGGATGTAGACTTTATATGCTTCTGTCAGTTTATAATCCCTAGGGTGTGCACTGCTTTCTTGGGAGAGGTAAGCTTAAGAAGTCGAGCTCAAGGCTGATCTTGCCATCCCAAGGACAGTCAGAAAAATCTCTTAATGAACGTCCTTTATAATTCCTCAGATAGTAGTACATCACATTGAAGCTCGTGTTTGTCCCTTTTTGCTGATTGAGTTGTATAATATCAACAGTTCTATGTCTTTCCGTTCTTGCCGATATTAGGCCGAATAACATGATTTTGACTTATCGCCTAATAGCAATAATTGATTTTCAATGGCTGACCTGACAGCCACATCAGTCATACGTTGGACTGTTTCTGCCACATGTGCATGAGTATGAAAAGATGCAATAAAAGTAATTGGGGAAACAAATTATATTATGCTTGCTTTCCACTATTTTAGATATAAAGTATGGCCAATGAGTCATGCTTGGATAATTTATTTGTCTAACTTTGGGTGGAAGGTTCTAGATGATCTTGTTCTGTCAAGTTCTAGTACTCAATTCTTCTAATTCTAAGTGCTTATTTTTTAAGCTTTTTACTGTAGCAAGACCATTTATGTTTGAAAATTGGACTGTTGCAGGTGGTTGTGGTGCTTGTATTGTTCTTCTGTCTAAGTACGATCCTGTACTTAAAAAGGTTGAACATTTTACCATCAGTTCATGTCTTACGCTTATTTGCAGTATAAATGGCTGTTCAATTACTACAAGCGAAGGCCTTGGAAATAGTAAAGATGGTTTCCACCCAATCCATCAAAGGTTTGCTGGATTCCATGCTTCTCAATGTGGCTTTTGCACTCCAGGAATGTGCATGTCCCTTTTCTCGGCTCTCGTCAATGCTGAAGAGAAACAGAGGCCCGAACCCTCACCCGGCCTCTCCAAGCTGACAGTTTTTGAAGCTGAAAAGGCTATAACTGGAAATCTTTGTAGATGTACAGGATATCGACCCATTGCTGATGCCTGCAAAAGTTTTGCTTATGATGTTGACATGGAGGATTTGGGGTTCAATTCTTTCTGGAGAAAGGGAGATACCAAGGAAGTGAAAGTAAGTAGATTGCCGTCCTATAGTCCGAAGGAACACAGTTGTATGTATCCTCGATTCTTGAAAGACGATGTTAAGTCTGTAATGCTTTTGAATTCTAGAAGAAATTCTTGGTACACTCCTGCAACTATTCAGGAGCTTCTAAGCTTGTTGCACTCTGATGTGGTGCAAAACGGTACAAAGATTAAGCTGGTAGTTGGTAATACAGGGACTGGTTATTACAAGGACACAGAAATATATGATAAGTATATTGATTTAAGGTATATTCCAGATCTATCGGCGGTTAGAAGGGATAACTCAGGGATCGAATTCGGAGCAGCTGTGTCGATTTCAAAAGTGATTTTCAATTTAAAGGAAGAACAAAAACTTAACTCGTGTTTGGATGGATATATGGTGTTTAAGAAAATTGCTGACCATATGGAGAAGGTTGCTTCAGGGTTCATTAGGAACTCGGCTAGTGTAGGGGGTAATTTAGTGATGTCACAGAGAAATTACTTTGCTTCAGATATAACTACGTTACTTCTTGCTGTCGGTTCGAGCGTCAGCATACTAGAAGGCCATAAACATGAAAAAGTTACACTACAAGAATTTTTGTCTAGGCCGCCATTGGACTCCAAAATTGTGCTTATAAGTGTTTATATCCCATTTTTGGAACCGATAAGAAATAATGATTCTGTCGAAACTAGTTCTGGCTTGTTGTTTGAATCCTATCGTGCTGCAGCCCGGCCTCTTGGAAATGCATTACCATATTTAAATGCTGCTTTCTTGGCTGATGTTTCTTGCAATAAAAATGGAGTTTTAGTAAATAATATTCAATTGGCTTTTGGTGCTTATGGGACAAGACATGCTACAAGAGCATGGGAAGTTGAGGAATATCTGGCTGGGAAAACACTTAGTGTTAGCATTCTAAATAAAGCAGTTGAATTAGTTAAAAGTTCTGTGATACCTGAGGATGGCACTTCTCATGCTGCTTATCGGTCCAGCTTAGCTGTCAGTTATCTATTTTCATTTCTTTTTAGCTTTTCAAACAGTGTTGATTATGCGATTTCTGATGGTCCATTTGATGAAACTGATGGCATTTTGCTGGAAGAAGCTTGCACAAGGAACAATGACGATGATCATAGTCAAATTGTGCAACCAACATTGTTGTCATCTGCAAATCAGGTCGTGGAATCTAGTAGGGAGTATTATCCAATTGGTGAATCAATTATAAAATCTGGTTCTGCCATTCAAGCTTCTGGTTTGTCATGTCCTTTACTTTCTTATTGAAGTTCCCAACCATCTGTTTGGCCAGTTTCACCATATGCATGCTGACTACGAGAGAGGTTTAACTGTTCTTGAAAAGGCATATTGAAAATGTGTCCCCTTTCTACGTAAATTTTCACCTTTTCATTTCCTTATAGTTCACAGTATAGTAGCTGGTAAACTTGATTTTGAGGGAAAATACATTTGGCTTGTTAAATAAATAAAAGATTTTTTTAAAAGGGTTGCAACTTATGAGAAGCCTTGTTGGAAACATTTACGGCATGTTTGATAGAGATGATTGGATCTTGTTGCTTTAGATCTTCGAGCAGAGTTGCAAAAGAGGACGCATATAACCGATCCCAAATTTATTGATAACAAAGCTTAGTTTGTTGTTCTTGTTTAGTATACTTATTCTGGTCAATCCTACAGGTGAAGCTGTGTATGTGGATGACATTCCATCACCACCAAACTGTCTTCATGGAGCATTTATCAATAGCACCAAACCTTTAGCATGTGTGAAGGGCATTTCTTTTGAGTCTGACTCGCTACCAAATGGGGTTACTGCTATTATCTCTTTCAAAGACATCCCAGAAGGAGGGGAAAACGTTGGAAGCAAGACACTGTTTGGTTTTGAACCTTTATTTGCTGACGATCTCACTAGGTGTGCTGGTGAGCCTATTGCTTTTGTGGTAATTCCGTGCTCCCAATATTTCCTACTAGGATTGGGATGTTTGTCCTATTGATTGCAGAGTTTCAGTTACACTTTCTCCATGAAAATTTCGAATTATGATCTCAAATTTAATTATGTGGATGGAATCCTCTATAGCTTGCGGAGACACAAAAGTATGCTGATGTGGCTGCTAAAATGGCCCTGGTTGATTATGACACCAAAACTATAGATCCGCCCATTTTAACCGTTGACGAGGCTGTTGATAGAGCAAGTTTTTTCGACGTTCCTCCTTTCTTATACCCAGAAAAAGTTGGCGATTTCGTGAAAGGAATGGCTGAAGCTGACCATAAGATTCTCTCTACTGAGGTACTTCAATTAGTTTGTATACTTTGCATTTGTTTCCAAAAGGTTTTATCCATTGTGTTCTAAGTACCTACACAATCCTTTCACTTTGATCTAAGAAGCCCAATGGACAAGGAAACACAACATGGAAACGACACAGACATATTGTCACCACGTGATTTTCAAAAAAGTAGGAAACGGATACGTGGATATATATATATAGGGCACGACACAAGACTTGTTGAAGACTTGCTTGAGGAGTGTCCCTAAAGTAATACTCTAGTGTTGAGAATTTTAAAAATATATAAAATATAAGACATGGGCACGTGGCTTGTCAAACACGTCTTGGATTTTCCTAGTGACTCAATACAATACGTACGGGGATGGACACAGGCATGCCCCCTAGTATGGGTCTTCGTGCTTCATAGACCTTGAGACTGTGGGTTGGATTTACTTTCAAAACAAGTATTTTTTTTATTATTTATTTTTTACTTACAAGTAAGAAAAAGTAACTTATCGAATCATAATTGGAATGAAAGGTTACACAAAAGTAACTTCATTTATTTATAAGCTTAGCCAACACGTGACCATGCAAGTTTTTGAATAAATGCATCTTATGTCCATTTTTATACTTGTAGATCAAGCTCAATTCGCAATACTATTTTTATATGGAGACCCAAACTGCTTTAGCAATCCCAGATGAAGATAACTGCATGGTAATTTATAGTTCAATTCAATGCCCGGAGTTCTTGCATAGTGTAATTGCGAAATGTCTTGGTATTCCCGAGCATAATATCCGTGTGATTACAAGAAGAGTAGGTGGAGGCTTTGGTGGAAAGGCAATAAAAGCAATGCCTGTAAGTATCTAGCGAAGTGCCATTCAATTCTTCTCTTTTCCTTTATATTTTTCATATCTAACTGATGCAGTTATCAATTAATCAATATTACTTTTAACTTGCATCACTATTACTTGAGCTTCTATAGAGCTAAAATCTTGTCAATTAGTTTATCAAGACCGTGTCTCGGTGTGTCTGAGAAGGAGCGTATTTGAATAAGCTTAAAAGAAGTAACTTTTTGTTTTCAAAATGTTTGGATATGTTACTTTTTCTTACTGTAAGGAAACAAATTTTGTTTATTTTCAAAAGTAATTCGCCAACTGTCAAGTAACTTGCTCATTTTTATCTTTAAAAACCCACTTTTTAACTTATAAGTTAACTTTTTAATCTGAGACAAACACGCTCAAGATATCCAAAAAAATCAATGTTCTATGAAAGTCCAACTGTTCAATGTACAACATGAAGATCATCTATTTTTGATGACTTTGCTCAAGTAGATAGAATAAATCTATTTTATGAGTGTAAAATCTCAATACAAATGCCATATATGTGCTTTTCAGGTTGCTACAGCATGTGCACTTGCCGCATACAAATTATGCCGTCCAGTCAGGATATATCTAGATCGTAAGACTGACATGATAATGGCAGGAGGAAGGCATCCAATGAAGATAACTTACACTGTTGGATTCAAATCAAACGGGAAGATAACAGCATTGCACCTTGACATATTAATAAATGCGGGAATAAAGCCAGATATTAGCCCTGCAATGCCGAGTAACATACTGGGTGCACTCAAAAAGTATGATTGGGGTGCTCTGTCTTTTGATATAAAGGTATGCAAAACAAACCAACCTAGCAAATCTGCTATGCGGGCCCCAGGGGAGGTGCAGGGATCTTTTGTAGCTGATGCTGTAATAGAGAATGTAGCTTCTGTGCTGTCAATGGAAGTGGACTCTGTAAGGAAACAAAATCTTCACACGTATGAAAGCCTTAACTTGTTCTATGGGAGTGCCGCTGGGGACTCCATAGAGTATACTTTGCCTACTATATGGGATAAGCTGGCCAGATCATCAAGCTATGTCGATCGGATTGCTATGATAGAACAGTTCAATGGGTCTCACAAATGGCGGAAACGGGGAATTTCTCGAGTGCCAATTGTGCATGAAGTTTTAGTAAGACCGGCCCCAGGAAAAGTGAGCATTCTTTGGGATGGATCTATTGTTGTAGAAGTTGGAGGTATAGAATTGGGCCAGGGGTTGTGGACAAAGGTAAAACAAATGACAGCTTATGCTCTCACTACAATTCAATGTGACGGAAGTGAAAATCTTGTCGAGAAAGTAAGAGTTATACAGTCGGATACCTTGAGCTTAATTCAAGGAGGGTTCACTGCTGGGAGCACGACGTCTGAGTCAAGTTGTGAAGCAGTTAGACTATGCTGCAATGTCTTGGTTGAAAGACTAGCCCCTCTTAAGAAACAGTTGCAAGAGCAAATGGATTTTGTGAACTGGGATATCCTGATACTCCAGGTTCCTTCCTTCACTATCTTGATTTCCACCCTACCTTTATCTCAGAATCAGCACATGTAACTTTGAACATCCCTTTTCTGCTGTGGACCTTTTTTCAACTCATTAATGTGCCTTAGCTTAATATGCTTTCTTTGCAGGCGGTAGCATTGGAAACTTGTAAGATAAATTAGATAGTTAAACATGTGTAGTGGTGCAGAAAAATCCGACTGGGAAAGTGGGGTATAAATTAGTCAGTCAACTGGCTTGTTTATATTAGGATTAAGCCCTGATCCTTACTTCTGAGAAAAATAATGAACAGAAAAGCTAGCGGAAAACGAGCAAAGAGCACATATATTTATAGTGGTTCATGTAATGGAGAAGAAGTTTCTCATCCTCTCATTTTTTTTTTTCTCACGCAAAATGGCCTCCTAATGAATCATTTACATAGTAGGAATATTAAGTCGACGGCATACGGTATGATTAGGCTCCCTCAACATTAATGGAGGATTACTTTATAAATATCATGTTTAGGGATGGAAGCTATGATTTGTCTTCCTCAATATGATTGAGTAACAAAGCATTGATGTTTTATTCTAAGACCTTTCTCGATTATATTATCTTTAGAAATCATAGTGTTCAATTTTTTGGCTTTTCTGAATTTAGGCTCATTTACAAGCTGTAAACTTAGTAGCAAGTTCTTATTATGTGCCCGAGTCCAGCTCAATACGATACCTGAACTATGGAGCTGCAGTAAGTGAGGTAAATTCTTTTGTTTGAATCATTTCTCGTTTTCCTTTAACAGATTGAACAAACAAGTTTACCCCTTAGAGCTACATAAATTACATCAAATTGTTCATTTCTCGTTATATCTCCTAACTAAGCAGTAATCTGTTATATTAAATGAGTTCAGAAAATAGATGACTCACGTACCACTAATATAACTATACTGAACCCATGGATATTGCAGGTTGAAGTGAATATTCTGACAGGAGAAACAAGAATATTGCGATCAGATATTATCTATGACTGTGGACAAAGCATGAACCCTGCTGTGGATTTGGGACAGGTACATGATTGAAAAATCCATTGTCCGGTTAATTTTGTTGTTGGAACATTGCCCTATTGGTCCCTGACCCATTAGCTTTCTAGCAACTTGGTTTAATGGTTTCCAACCTATTCTTTTGAAAATGTTGTTCCCAACTTCTCAATTTGTAACATCATTGGCTAGTGTGTGGAACCTTCAATGTTGCTCTTAAAAAGTCAAGTTTTTCATTAAAATTACCATTATATCCTAGTGGAGGTGGGTTTGGTTAAAATAACTTAGGGTGTGAAGGTATTGAGGTTTTTGTTTTTTTCTCTTTCATTTCTTTTTCATTACAATTATTTGTGTTGCCTCTTGTACCTTTCAAAACATTGCTCACTTGCATTGCATGTGTGCACTGTTAATATCCAAATAGATAGAAACTTTCCTATACGACCGACAACTCTACAAAAGTAAAAGGTTGGGAGACAGCGCTACATAAATAACATTCCATACGTTGGAGACTATTCTGAAATTTTCCCCACTGTTATTTAGTATGCAATGGTATTGAGCTTCTTCTTGATCAGTAGAATTCTTGTTTTATTCTTTTTGCTAGCTCATGCAATCAAATATCGACTAATGTTTTCCATTATCTGCTTTTTACAGATTGAAGGGGCTTTTGTACAAGGAATTGGCTTCTTTATGCTAGAAGAATATCTTACTAATACGGAGGGATTGGTGATTGCAGATAGCACATGGACTTATAAAATTCCAACTATTGACACTATTCCCAAACAGTTCAATGTTGAGGTTCTAAACAGTGGATGTCATAAAAAACGCGTTCTTTCATCTAAGGGTATGTTGTTCAAATTTCAGCTTATTGATTTTATCTTGTATAAGTTTGACTTCTGCATGATCACTATTTTGTGTGAAAAAAAAATGCTTCTGAAACCACGACTAAAAAGCAAATATTAATTGAGTTGATGGATCATAGATTGATCTACATAAGCCAGAAATGTATAAACATAGTAAAATGCTACATTCAAAAATGAACCACGGCTTTACCAGAAAGCCCATGACTGAAATAATTTTTTTTTGTTCATAGCATCATTAAATGACAAGATAGGTTTATATGAAAATTTCTTTTTTGTTCATAGCATCATTAAACGACAAGATAGGTATATATGAAAATTTCAAGTCCCAAGAAACTCAACAGAGCTGCCATAAACTAGAGAATTTTGAACCTGAAGGAACAGAAAAAGCACGTAGATATGTTTGATAGAAGTCCAAAACTCACCAACACGTAAAATGAATCTAATTTTCACGTGGGAGGGCATATTAAAGACCATATATAAAATGAATCGCTAGCATCTATTTTCACGTTGGAAGTCCGAATGGAGGAAGGCCTATCAACGGCCTAATTATATGTTGAATAGTCCAAATGGAACAATGCTGGAAGCTAAAAAAGTTTTGAGCTCAATTTCCGAACATAGAATCTATTGCAGATGTTTTAAAACTAAGAACACGGCTGTATTGTCGAGTATATATCTATGATCAGGCTGTCGTAATCTAGTATGGAACACCTAACTGGGCACTTCACAAAACCTAATGTTGCATTTTGTGATATTTTTTTTTTCTTCATAGGGATGTATTGTGCATTCATACTTTTGTATTAGGTTGCCCTACCTTTCTACGTTTTATAAAGGAATCTGAGGTGACCTTTTTTTAGTGTGCGGATATGTGTGAAGTAAACCTTGTGACCTCCTCATTCGTTATAGTGAAAAATCTGCATGGGCGAGCAGATGTAGGTCCGGGCAAACCACTGTAGATCAGTGTGTTCTATACTCGTTTTTCCTAATTCCTCTTTGGCTTATTATTTCTTTTGGAGTTAGAATCAGGTTTAATCAATCACATATAACACTGTTGCATTTGTGTATGCACACTAAATCCAATGTTTTACATTTTGCAGCTTCAGGTGAACCACCATTACTTTTGGCTGCTTCAGTTCACTGTGCTACTAGAGCAGCCATTAAGGAAGCCAGGAAACAGCTCAAATCTTGGGGCAGTGTATTAGATGGTTCTGATTCTACTTTCCAGTTGGAGGTCCCGGCTACCATGCCTGTCGTTAAGAAACTCTGTGGGCTCGATACAGTCGAGAGGTACCTACAAAGCTTGCTTACCCGTTGATTAGCAAAGTGTTCCAAGTTTTTATGCGCCCAGAGCTGTGTGGTAGTTCAGTTCCTTTGTATTTGGTTACAATATCTAATGCAAAATGAATCTTTCGAAAGTATCCGTACATACTAAATAAGTTGCTTGAACCAAAGCCCTGACTCGCGAGCTAATTTTTTTGTTGTGATATGCCTTATAAAAGGTTTGCATGCATGAAAATTATCTAACACTAGAAATTATACCTTAAAAAAAAAAAAAATAAGAACACATCATATATTCTTAAAAATTGAAATGTACAAATAACTTGTGATTACACAATATCTTCAAAATCAAATATTTTCTACATCTTCCAACTGAATCCTCTGAAGATAACTATAAGTTTCACAAAAAAACCTGAAACTTACTTTTAGGTTGGAGAAAAATTTTAATCAAACAGTAAACAAACAACTGAATAATAAGTGTTTAATGATTTACTGGGCTGCTATTAGTTCTCTAGGTGTGGTTGTAAGGCCATAACTAAATGGAAATAGAGGATCATAATTTGCATCACCAACATTCATCGGAAGCTGATCGACTGTTCTCATCCAAGTGCGGGCAAGCTNGCTATTAGTTCTCTAGGTGTGGTTGTAAGGCCATAACCAAATGGAAATAGAGGATCATAATTTGCATCACCAACATTCATCGGAAGCTGATCGACTGTTCTCATCCAAGTGCGGGCAAGCTTCCCTGTGAAACCATAGTCGCCATAAAGAACATCGGCGACACCCTGGCCTTCTGTTCCCGGAAGCCAAGCAGCCACAAGTGCATCCATTTTTTCGAGGTAAGGTTCTATTATGACTGGGCGCCCAGAAATGACAATGACAACACATTTCACAGATTCACACACATTAGTTATTGTACTGTATCCTGGTTCAGCTATTTTCAGGTCTTTGCTATCTCCAACGGATTCTGAATACGGTAGTTCACCCACAATAACAATAGCATAAGCGAAGTCATTAGAGTCTAAGAATTCCCTGTTGGGATTTTCACTGTATATAACTTCTGTGCTGGGATCTACAGTGTTCTTGATAGCTGTCAAGATTGTAGTACCTGTCAAACAACACGAACCAGATGAATTCCGTTTCTGGTTCTGTATTCTGAGTAAATTCTTGTTTATTGAGTAAATTAAGGATTGTATTTCGTATATGAATTTATTTTGGGATATAGAACATACCGACTGTAATGTTACCCGATTGGCCATTCCATTCTACTGTCCATCCTCCACATTGATTTCCAATGTCGTTAGCATGAGTTCCTGCCACGAGTATGTTTTGTGCTTTCTTTGGAAGAGGAAGGAAAGTTTCGTCACCATTTTTTCCATTCTTGAGAAGAACAAGTGATTTCCTCACAGCTTCTCTAGCCAATTCTCTATGCTCCTGTTTGAAGAAAAAATAATCATATGAAAATTTTCCATTGTTATCAAAGGAAAAATGGGATAATACACGTGTAAAAAGTGTCTGTGATTATCGACCTGACTTCCAAGTTGACTCGCCAAGGTTCGATCAGCCATTGGATTCTCAAAGTGTCCTAACATAAATTTGACCCTCAATATCCTCTCCACAGCATCGTCAATTCTACTCATTGGGATCACATTTTTCCTCACAAGCAAGGTCAGGTCATCAATGAACTCAATGAACTTGTATGGAACTATGACCTACGAAAAATCAATCAAGATCATTTCTTTTAGTCACAAATAACAAATTAATTGTGGTTCCCAATACGTTTGGATCGGCTACATATGAACCCATTTTACAATACTGACCATATCGATTCCAGCTTGAATACTAGCTTGAACTGAATAAGTATAGTTAGCATGTGGTGGGGATGTTATTCGATCAATAGCCTCCGAATCTGATGTGACAATACCCTGAAATATAACACACACAAACAGTCTAAATTGACAAAATTAAGGAATGAGTTGCATAAAATAAGCAATTTATTAAGAATGCTTACTTTGAATTTTAGCTTATTCTTGAGGTACCCTGTGATGAGATCATAATTAGAATGCATCTTCTTCCCATTCCAGCTTGAGTAGGATACCATAATAGTTGCAACACCCTTTCTTACAGAATCATGATAGGCAGGCAAATGGATATTTTTTAATCCATTCCAGTCTATGATAGTATTATTCTCATCAATACCATTAATTGTGCCACCATCTCCCACGAAGTGCTTTGCACACCCTGCAACTTTTATCCTTCACAAACCGAAAATTAATCAGAATAACTGAATATATCATCGGAATGCTATAGAAATTCCATCGATAATTCTTGAAATCACCAATATATTCCCTAAGTATTCTATACATCAATGATAAACTAACTCTCGTTCCCCCTAAATTTGGTTTCGGCTATATGAATCATATTTCTCCTTTCTTCTCAGTTCATAACTAATCTATTGAAAGAAAAGTTATACCTGTCATTATTGATGTATGGAAAATTCATTGGATAATTGGTTGGAATGTCTCCTTGGAGACCAGGTATTAACTCAGTCATTGTTTGTACAATTTTGGGATCTTCACTGTAGCTTTCATAACAACGTCCCCATCTAGGATCCCGACAAACCTGTAAACCAAGAATACAAACCATTAGATGTGGTGTTATTTTCTAACTATAGATAGTTGGAATATGGGAGAATTTGAATGATTTTTTCGTTTCAAATGATTAAATTTCGCAGTAAATGATGTGATATAGTAGAAGGAACATATATTTACCGCAATACAAGGAGCAAAAGCATAAGGGATTCCTGTAGCTCTGACTTCAAGAGCAGTTGCAGCCCCAATCTTTTTAACAAGTTGGGGATCCCTATAACAGATTTAATGCATATAAGGAGGCCTGTTAAAGACTTAAGGCCCGTTTGGAAGGCTTTTGTTTTTGCTTTTTGTAGAGGCGCTTCGCGAGAAAACCAGTTTATTCTAAAAGTTCTTCTAATCACAAGAAGCACTTTCAAAAAATAATTGAAACAGATTCAGAAGTCGCCTTTTGCTTTTCAAAAGCCCTACCAAACGTTCATAATCTGTTTGTTTCGTCTTTATGAGTAAGGTTTTGAATGAGATAGTTGAACAGAATGCTTACCTAGTAGCTCCAAGGCCGACATTGTGAGGGAAAATAGTGGAATTGTAGGCATTGTTATGGCCATGAATAGCATCAATTCCCACAATAATGGGAATTTCAAGACGATCAGAAAGAGCCCACTTTTGGAATTCATCAGTCATATCCATCCATTTCTCAGCAGAAGCTTGGGGAGCTGGTGCAGTCCCTCCAGCAATCAAAATATTTCCTGCAATATCATATATATTAATTTTAGAGTCGAACAAAAGACATTCAATCCATCGCAAAATCTTCCCAAATACTCAATAAATTAAAATCTTTGAAAAATACATACCTATATGGTATTTCTTAATGACTTCTGGGGATGTAACGTTCCGCTCAATCATAGTCATCTGGCCAATTTTTTCTTCAAGGGTCATTCTACTCATGAGATCCTTGATTCTGACATGCAACGGCTGTTGTGGGTCTTTGTATGTTGGGTGCTCTTCTGCTTCTATGGCAGTTGCCCACAAGCACAAAAAAGCCAAAACCATGAACACTGATAACCTCACCATTTTAACTGATTTCGCCAAATTAATTAATTCGGACCTGCAAATCATAATACACATTGTAAACCAATATTTATAGAAAGAGAAACGCGTGGGACGGTGGACGGAGAGAGATTCCATTAGTTTGACAATCCATACTTAAGTCCTTGTTTCGGTCAAATTAAAATTTTCATTTTCATTATTCTATTCATTTTCAACCACCCATTCTTCGATAAAATAATATTTTTCATCACATCAATAATATTTTTTTCTTTTTCAACCACACATTTTTTGTCAATCTACTATTCTAAAATAATGTGACTTAAACTCACTCTAAGTCATCTTTAAGTTGTCGTTGAAGTCCGGTTTGGCAAGACTTTTAAAAGGTAATAAAAGCTTCTTTTGAAATTAAAAAGCTGTTTTTTGAACTTGTTTAGATAATTTTATGAAAGTATCTTGTCTTGTTATAAAAGAATTTATAGCAAGTCTCTAAGGTAATTTTCTCAAAATAACAAAAACAAAAGTCGTGTCTTACAGTCATTTTCATTTTCCTTTTTTTCCTTTTCATATAACATCTTATATAGGGATGACAAAAACGTTTGATACCAGCGGGTCCCCGCCTCGAACGGGGCGAGGATTACTCATTTAATCAGGTATTTGGGTTGGAGACGGGGTGGAGAATTTTGCCTCGGGCGGCAACGGGTAACGCCGTAACGGGTGTCCTGCCCCACTCCGTTTATTTTTTTTTTATTTTTTTTTTTAGAATTCAATACTTTAAATGGAAAATTTCACGAAATTTCATTAGTTCCTGAGAGAATTTTACTCCTTTTTTTAAAAAAAAAATAATAAAGATCTTAATTTGTTCGTGGTCCTAATACTACATGCGTGTTTCGCACCTATATGGAGGAGAGTTTGACATAAAATTACTAATATATTCATATATAAAGTAAAGTAAAAAGCTTAAAAAAGAGATGTAAGACTTCATTCCCCTAACATGAAAATATGTTGCTTCAATGTAAGTACTCCTTCCATGCTCGCAAAATGCGAAAGTAACATTGTAGGGTCGATACACTTACTCGTAAATTCCCATCATCCAGAAGGGGAATGTGCGTTTATTAACTCCTTCCGTATGTTGATAGTGGAGCCCAAAAAGCACACTGAGATTGAGATGGGGCTTTACTTTGAAAAGGAATATGTGTGTTTGGATGAGAGTTTTATCAGTTCCTTAATATGTGTACATATTGAATGAGCTTTAAAGTTTGATTAGGAATGAAGCAAAAATGTTTTTTTTATAATGGAAATTATTATTCTATGTTAAAGTTTGAGGTTTCATCTTAAAATGTCAACCTTGTTAAGAGAAGTAGTCCAAACTCTTATAAATTGATATATGTTTTTATCTTTAGTCGATGTGAAATTTTATCCCTAACATGCCTCGCAAGATGGTGGCTCGTTTGAACATACCAATCTTGAAATTTGTATGCTCAACTTTTTAAAATCTTAATCGGATCGAATTCTTTATAAGTTGATATATGTTTTCATCTTTATTCGATGTGAGTTTTTTGTCCCTTAACACGCCCTCGCTCGTTTGAGCTGACCAATTTTGAAATTAGTGTGCTCAATTTTTTTGAGTCTTAATCAAATCGAATCGTTCATTAGAGCTTAAAGGGATCTGATATCATGTTAAGATTTAAAATTTCATTTTAAAAGGTCAATCTTATTAAGAGTAATTCAAACTCTTATAAATTGATTTATATTTTTATTTTTATTCGATGTGAGATTACTATAATTACTTCCATTTTAGTATAGGGTGATTCTGACATGGCAAGCCTTATCTTCTTCTCCACCATTGAATTATAAAATTATTATTCTCGTCGAAAGGTTCATATTGTTTATAGCATGTTCAATACTTGCATTAATTAAAGAATGACCTCATAAAGAGCATGTCATGTCTATCCAATCTCGATCGATCTGACATGGAACCTTATCTATTGATTTGTCAATTTTAGAAATCCATACATGACGGGGTGGATGGTTTTTACCAGAAAACTGCCAGAACCCAGAACCCTCACAATAGGGGGTGATGATGATTTTTTTTTTTTTTGAATATAAAACTCACACGGGCCCCATCCATTGAGATTTCTGGCAAAATTCTGGAGAATCTTTTCTGGTAGAATAGAAAAATTCTTTATTGTGTTGTCATGTCAATAAAATTGATTTTTATTTTTCAGTACTTTATATTTAATGTCATCA
>CAIGRR010213416.1:0-10829 GCA_903798365.1 Fraxinus sp. 1973-6204 | reverse complement strand
CTCAATCACTCCCCATTAACCAATTGGAATCAAACTGACCCACGACCAGCTCTACTCTCTCCTCTCCACTTTCTAACTTGACGGACTTCTACAAAGGCCAATCTCCGACGAAACAAAGGAAGTGTAAGCAGTTAGGTCGAATGATTATAAAATATATTTTGATATTTCAGTTAATCCCATGATTCTTCTTTAAGAAAAGCATAGTGATCTGCAAATTTAATTAAATTAAGGGTAAATTGCAAGTTTCATTCCTAACCTTTCCAAAAAGTTGCAGTTTCGACTCTACCTTTGATTTTTGGCTACAAACATCCCTAGCCTTTTGAAAATTAGCAGTTCGATCGAGAGGGTTATATACCTTGACCTATTGGGGATGAGTTGGGAGCTAGGGCAGCCATTGCATGAGATTTCCTCCCATTGATANGAAAATTAGCAGTTCGATCGAGAGGGTTATATACCTTGACCTATTGGGGATGAGTTGGGAGCTAGGGCAGCCATTGCATGAGATTTCCTCCCATTGATAGATTTTCTCAAGTTTTGTCGCTATCTTAGTCATGTGACCTGCACATGCATTGTAAGTCAAGGTTAAAATGGGAAATCCATTAAAAATAAATGTAATTTTATGCTAAAAATGAAAAATTTATGAAGGTTAACGGAGAAAATATATAGTTTCTGTCAATGGGGATGATTACTGCTAAATTTCAAAATGTGGGAGAGTATGCTGCTAAAAACCAAAAGTAAGGACGAAACCTGCAACCTTAGGGAAAGATTGGAGACGGAATCTACAATTTACCCTTAAATTAAAGAATTGTAACTAGTGATATAGGATTGTATGACGATCGAAGTTCGCCTAATTAGTGGGGCCCAGGTAAAGAAATGCACTCCCCATTTTTGGGCAAAAAATGCACTTTTTATAATATTTTGTTGGAGATTGTGTGGTTAAAAAGTAAATAAAATTTTTCGATTTCGTGTAATATTATTTTATAGAAGAACATATTGTTGAAAATGAGTTTCGAAAAAGTGAATTTTTTAAAAAATGAAGGTCAAACATAGGTTCGATCACACATTTTTCAATAAAATAATATTACGCGTAAATCGAAATCCTTATCTTTTAACTACACGTTGTCTATCAAATCACTATTTTAAAATGCATTTTTTATAAAACATGGGGCTCAAATGGGTTCTTAATATTGTCACATTGTTCACGTCTTGTCTTATGGCCATTAACAATTGATGGATTGGGCGTGGGGTAGGGTAGGGGGAGAATATATTTATTTTAGGGATAACTGCAGCAGAAGTCCCAAACCTTTGAATTTTTTGCATACTTTACTTTAACCTTCACTTTGCAGTTTGCACCCTCCACAGTTCCAAACTTTTATAAATTCGCACCTAACGTCCACCCATTTGACCGTTAGTTGATCAATAAATTTGACTTTGACCAAATTTAGATCATTTTTAAAGGGTAAAATGTTAGCTTTGCATTTTATACATAAAATAAATTTAAAAAATTAAATTTAAAAAATGAAAACACCTATAAACTCTCCATCTTCCCCACCCCCCATGCCCAATCAAAACCAATAAATCACACTGCCACCACCCACCACCACCACCACCACAACTCCCCCTACCCAAACCAACCACCCACCCTAATTTACCTAACCCCATGGAGGGGACTTCAATAAACCCGATAGTTGTTAGTAATTCAAAGTAAAATTGCAATTGGTTTTTCGCATTGTCAAAAGCTTCCGATTTTTACACAACAATGGTAAAAGGTGAGGTAATTTCACATGTTCGATCACTAATCTTTTGTATTGAATCTTGAACTTTCTGTCATTTTTTCTGCGAATTCATGGTGGCTACCACTAAGCCAAAGTTACAGTCATTTTACTCAAAGTTTCACCTGCCATTTTGCTCAAAGTTACAGTCGTTCTGTTGTGGCTATTCTTTGACAGTGGTGTCATCGTTGATGTGGCTATTTTTCTTAGGGCGTGGCAGGTGCGGAGATGAGTAATGAGTGAGCAAGTTTCTCTTTTTGTGGAGAAATTAATAGCGTGGCAAGCATGGGCGAACGCAGACTTTAAAGTTTGGAGGGCACAATCGAACTTGCAAAGAAGTTGAAAAAAAATTTACAATCGAAAATGTACGTAAAAAAAAAAAATCATATCTCATGTAATTTCACATCCGAAAATTTACATGGGATATGACTTTTTCAAATGTAAAATTTCGAAATTTTTTTATGTCAGATTCCATAAAGTGATGAAAATTATATTGAGAAATTTATATTACAAAAAATAATAAATGTTAATGAAATAATTAATTTTTTTTTAAAAAAAAATAGGAGTTAGACGACTTTCTTTAAAACTCACGTTTAACGTATTTTCAACTATTTTTGATATCTGTTTGGACTATTCGATATATCCATAATATAGTTCTCAAAATAAGTTTTGAGATAACATAAATAATTTGTAGATTCAATTAGCGTACGATCGTAGGAGAATTTTAAAAATTATCATGTTATCGAAATTCAAATTTATTATGATTTTGCTCATGTTTGGTGGAGATTAAAATCAATTTTTTAGTAAATATTGATAAAAGTTAAATATTTATGGATTCCATGAAATATATTATTAAAATTAATTGTTAAATTTGATTAAGATTAAAATTTAAATTTCAATCGTTATCAAACATGATTTTTTTAAAAAAAAATCTCAAAAGTTACAAGGACCCCCCCTGGGTCCGCCAGTGGCGACAAGTGTGCTTTCAAAATTTGTGAATGGACGGCATGGACACGGTGGTAGCAGTGTGATTTTCTAGTTTTGATTGGGGGTGTGGGTGGGGAAGATGGTGAGTTTATAGGTGCTTTCATTTTTTTAATTTACTTTTTTAAACTTATTTTATGTACAAAATGCAAAGTTACTATTTTACCCTTTAAAATAGTCTAAATTTGGTTGAAGTCAAGATTCTTGATCAACTAATTGTCAAATTGATGATTTCAATCTATTTGGACCTCAGATGCTAATTTATTAAAGGTTTGGAACAGTGGATGGTACGAAGTGAAAGCTAAGATAAAGTCTGTAAAAAACTCAAAGGTTCAAGACCGCTATTGCAATTATCCATTTATTTTATTGGCAATCACATGGCGCTTTGAATTTTGGGGTGGATAGTTTCAAAAATACTTTCTACTAGATAAGCGTCACCTTTATTGACCCATTCTCCTTGTGAAATGTACACGCAACCTCTTAAAGTCTAAGAATAACTAACCAAGAGGGGGTGAATTGTTTTTAAAACTTTTTCTAAGTAAATTCAAATCTTAAACAATATACTAGCAATTATAACAATTCAACAAATATGTACAAATACAAATATAATTAAGCACAAATATAAAAGGGATAAGTAAAAGGGATAGATGATGCAAACGATATAATTGTGGATGTTCGATCCAAAGCAATGATCTACGTCCTCCGTTACCAGGTTCTCCGGCACGAGCAAGACCTTTTCGCTATGTTGATTGACTTATGGTGCAATCTAACCCTTTATAATGCTTCCGGCGACTTACAAACAATGATCACCGATCCTTATACAATATTGAGATTTACAGGACCTCAACACGACCCACACTATTGAGTTTTACAGGACCTCAATATGACCCACACAGTGACTTACAACAAGGAACACCGATCTTTATACAATGTTGATCTTTAAGAGATTTCAACACGAACCACACTTTATCAAAATGATTTTACAATAAAATTCATCTCTTGATAAATAATACAAACAAATTAAGTACTAGAGAGGCTAACATTTCAATGAATAGTAACAAATGATAGCTCAAGTGTTAGATGAAAAACTTTGATGCATATAATAATCAAAAATTAGATTCAATCAATCAAAGTGTTTTAATGAGAAGATGAAGAGATAAATACAATGTAAATTCAAAAATCTTCTCATGAAAATCTCTATTTTAATGGATGATTATAATAAATTAAGTACTAAGAGAGAAATTAGAAAATTTGATGAATATGATGATTTTACAAGTTTAGTTCAATCAATCAAAGTTTCAATATGAAAAAGAATAACAGTTTATGCAATGTAAGTGTAAGAATCTTTTTCAAAAATATATCTCTTTTAAAATTGATATAGATAAACTAAGCAAAAAAGAAATGAAAAACTTTGATAAGAGAAATAATTCAAGAAGTTCGATTCAATAATCAAAATCTTTGTTATGAAAAAATGAATGTAAAAATGTAAGCTTAAAAGTATCTCATTTGAATACTTTTAAGTGTTAAAATGAATGGCGAGTGAGTTGATATTTATATAAGTGAAAAACGTCAAACTTTCTGCAAAATCGGATGATCGGTCCGTTCGATCGTCAATTTTCGGATGACCAATATAACCGTTTGTACAGTTAGAACGGTCAAATTTTAGACCGTTGGGGACGTCTTCGACGTTGACTTTTTTTTTTTTTTTGAAATATGATTTAAGTTCAAGTATCATTTTCAAATATCAATTTTACTTTTGATCAAAACTATTATAATATGAAATTAACTCTTCGTGCAAGGGATGGTAAAAAAACTCGTCGCTCGGATTTAAACAAAAAAATAATAAATAAATAAATAAAATAAAGCTGCCTAATAGCTGCGTGCAACTATATAATATAATATATATATAAACATTTAAAGCTGCCTGCATAGGAGCTACAAAATTACCCAAAAGTCAAAGTTTCCTTTTCCAAATTCATGTTTGCTTTGGCCATGCGTCCACAAGTGCACAACCAAAAGTCAAAGTTTCCTTTTCCAAATTCATGTTTGCTTTGACCATGCACTCACAAGTGCACAACAAAAATGGTCATGCATTTAAAATTAGTTCCCCTGACATTAATGACTCGTACAACAAATGACCAGTTCTTTGGTCAAAGTTAACTGAACATTGAGAGGCATGTTTGGCTAAGCTTAAAAGCGATTTGTTGCTTTAATTAATAAATTTCCACACGTATAAACTGTACAAATTTTAAATTCTTTAAGTAAAAAATGTAGACTTTAAAAAAAATCCGTGACGGCTCTGCCGGCCCGCTAAGACTCGGACCGAGCCTCATTTTTTTGATCGGGCTCGGCTCAACTCGGGGTCCAAGTTGGATTGTCATGGTTTTATTATGTTATTATTTCAAAACAATCGATTGGAGAATTTAATCTTCCTACAAATCTATAAAACATACATACCATTTTTTAAAAAGACCACTTTCACCATCTATCCATTTATAAAAGGAAAAAGTGTAATCATATGCTCTACATAATTTATGCTACTGCCTTATTTCAAACTCAAGATAGCTCTATTACATATTCATCCGCTCTACATAATTCATGATGCTGCCTTAGTTCAAACTCAAGATAACTTTGTTACGTATTCACCAAAAGTTTTATTCGTGTCACATATGAGTGACTAAACAAGGAAAAAGAAACAAAAGAAGTCGTCAACTAAGTTATTTTATTTCTAAAAAACTGAAAGGTAACTAGTATTCAACAACTTATAATTTCAAATTATTATTTTCTTTGGCCAAAATTCAATGTGATACAGAAAATGGATTTGGATTATATTATAGTTTGTTTCAAACTGATTTGGAATGATTTATGTTTTCACAAATTTTTTGTAAGTTTGATTGTACCCCTCTAACTCAAAATGTTTGTGTTCGCCACTGCATGCGAACTTGCTCATTGCTAGACATTGCAAACTTGCAACTTATTGGTACGAGTCATTGGGCAATGTGAATAAAATGTTAAAAATTACAAATTCATCTCCAGGACCAAAAACCGTCCAAGACCTAGTTGGTTCTCGGTTCCAATTACTATTTTTTTGGAATCAGATTGAAATCTCCTATTTTATTTTAGGAGGTTTGATTCTGGTTAAATGCACAACCCTAGATCCTATGTCTAACTTTACGAAGTTAGAATTTGATTATCAACTTGGATTGGAGTTCGAAAATTTGAAATTAAGACATGTTTTTACTTTTCACAAGAGCTAAGTGATATTTAACGAATATTTAGATGATTTATGCGAACTAGTTAGTCAACTGAATGAAACAATAAGGATCAAATTTGTCATCGCCAAAAGTAGGAGACTGACTTACCACTTGGCCAATAGGTTAAAAATCGATAGTGCAAAAATATTACTAATATAGACATGCACCGGTAGCAGGGACGGACCCAGCACCTGGCCAGCCCCCGCGGCTGCCCGTGCTAGGTCCGCCGGAAGCTTGAAGAGCCGCTAGGAAGGGGAAGCAGAGCAGTGAAGAACGAAGGCAGCCGGCGGTGAGAAATTTTTTTCTTTGGTATTGCAGTGAGGAAGGTGCAGTCTTTGGGCCTTATTTTCAAACAATAAGGCCCAATTAATTGGGCCAATTTACAACACATAGTCCCATACTCATAGCCACACAAACAAAACCAATTTGAATTGAAACCTAACAAAGAACAAACCGTAGAGGAGGAGCTGAGGGCGACTGGGCGAGGCGATCCACAGACCACAAGTTGCTCGGTTGCTGCTGTCTCTGTGTCTCCGATCGTCCGAACTCCGGCAAGTGGCGTGGTGAGTGGTGACGGGCTGACGGCTCGGTGAGCCTGTGAGTTTTCTAACTTTCTTTTCTTTTTAGTTTTTTTTTGTTCATTTCCTTGTGTAGTGTGTTGTGATTCTTGTGAAATGTGAATCTTGTATTGTGATTCTTGAATTTCTTGTGNACGGGCTGACGGCTCGGTGAGCCTGTGAGTTTTCTAACTTTCTTTTCTTTTTAGTTTTTTTTTGTTCATTTCCTTGTGTAGTGTGTTGTGATTCTTGTGAAATGTGAATCTTGTATTGTGATTCTTGAATTTCTTGTGAGTTGTGAGTTGTGAAGCTTGTGATTTGTGGTTCAATGAAGTGAGTCAAGTGACTGAACCTGTTAAATGTTAATAGACTTGCCCTGTTGCCCACCAAGTTTATATGGGCATAATGGCATATAATATAATTGATGTGAATTTTGAATTTGTGATATGAAGTAGTTAAACTGTTAAAGTCACTGTAATTTGTAATATGCTGGTAATTGGTAAAATGTAATAATCAGAATTTGGGAGCAGGAGTAGACACTTACTTTATTGCACTCTAATTGTTTTTTTAATACTTTTATCAATTACATGTAATTCAATTAGCCTATTGTTTTGATTTTTGAATCAACTCCAATTAAACCATGTGTATACTATTTATACATAATTTTTACGTTTTAGTGCGTTTACATATATATTGAACATTTTTAATATTATATAATTAATAAATATTAATAAACGACATCGCTCTTACAATCGCTGATGATCAACGTTGACTGGTCGACGTTGACTAGTCAACGTCCGTTCGAACTGAGCTTAGATCTTGAGTCCACCACTGACCGGTAGCCCGTGTTTTCCTGGCGTAAAATTACAAGGATTAAGGATAGAACCTACCCTCTATAGACATCCAAATCTTTGGATATTTTATTCTTGAAAATTTATGATAAGGGCAGAAATAATTATGAACATATTTTATTCACTGTAATGTCTGGCTTGATTTGTTTTATCACATATCTTTTGTACATCTCCAAGAAAAACTTCACGTTAATTTGGCATAATTTGTAAAGGTACGTAGCACAATACACAAGAATGTTCATAATGGACACATGGAGATCACCTATTGGGGGGCTCTTGGGCCCGCAAACACCCCTCCAATAAAGGGCCTCCATGTGTTCATTATGGACATCATTATGGGAAATACTATGTACATATAACATTTCTAAATTTGTAATTGAAGTTAGGAGAGCAAGTGATCGTGTTTGGTTATTTTTTTTGGTACATTTTAAAATTAATTAATTTAAAAAATATTCAAACCTAAATTAAATAATTTGAGATTTTTCTCAAATTTAAACCTAATAATTTGATTTGGTTTTAATCTACAGTATGATCATTATATTTTTTTTTTCTTCATGATCACTTTATCATCCCTAGGTCAATGATTGATATTTACCCACTTTATTTGATATATATGTATGTCAAAATTCTAAACTTAAATACCAACAAAATTTAAGAATTTCTCAACAATGAAGTTGAGAAATTAAGGTAATCAAATAATTAATAGCATTTGATAATGGACAATGGACTAAAACTACCCATTTTTGTATTAAAAGATTGCGACTCTTTCAAGTTAACCTTGGTCTGCGTCTTCATTGAACAAAAGTAAAGTATTCAAATCTATCCGTTTAATTTCTGACAAACCTTCAAAATATTTTATTTTTAAATTGTTTGGTTTTGTTACCGTTAAAATTTTGAAATCTAAACTAAACCGATTTAGAACAATTTAACTTATTTCAAAACCATTTCATTAACGATCCAGGTGATACTAAAACCTATGGTTTCAAAAAAAAATAATAATAATAAAAAAATAAAAAATAAAAAAAAGTTTCAGTTCGATTTTTCAATTTTAGCTTATTGCCCTAATTCAAATATTAGCCTACCAAAGTTTTTGTAATGTACTAGGCAATGGTTAGAAACATCTTTACAACAAATTTAAAAGAAATGATTTTGGCAAAACAAAATCCAAGTAGCCTGAAAGAGGCAGTGACACGAATTAATAGTCCTATGTCGATTCATCCTAAAATAAGTTATCGTGTTCTTTTAATGTTGGCAAAAAAAATTTGTCACGAGCAAATACACATGGCACCGATATTATCCATGTGACATAATCCTCAAAAACTAAGACAAGAAATTTTCAAATGAGACTAGGTTTGTTAAATTGAAACAAGTTAAAATCACTTCACTCCTAGTTGAGTTGAGATACTAGGAATTGTGTAAATTTGGTTGACCTAAATATTGTGTTGAATAACACATGCTACTCGAGACATGTTAATATATTATTGAATGATGCAATTTTGACGTATATATTATGCGTCAAATAAATTTATCCACTTAAAAAGTATATTAGGAAAGGTAGTTCGAGACCCTCAAGTTGAAGTGCTAAGGTTGAATAAGTTTGGCCATGTGATAAATTTATTGAAAGATGCAATTTGATGTCCACTCGAATAGAAGTGTTTTTTTGTGAGAGTTCGGCACAATTCAAGCATCTAGAATGAGCTTAGAAGTGTTATGTGAGAGTTTGGCCCTGATATAAGATGACATCAATAATGATCTAAGATGACCACAAGGTGATGACTACTCGATAGGCCCTCTACGTAGAGCACCTCATATGAGACAGTCTACCACTATGGGGCGCTCTACGTTCACCATGAGGCCGTCTACCACAATGAGACACTCTTTATTCACATGAGCCGTCTACCACTACAGACTGCCTACTATCATGATGTCGTCTACCACTATGGGTCATTCTACGTTCACATGGACCGCTTACCACTATAAGGCCGCCTATCACCACGAGGCCGTCGACTGCTATAAGGCCAACACCACATTTCATTCTAAAAATGGCTATGAGACGAAAGGCAATCATTCAACGTCAATCGTGGACACAACCAACCGCTAGAGAAGTGGTGGTCATCCCTTCAGAACGTGGGAAAAGTAAGAGTTACGTGGGACTGGGACACGTGGCATCAATAACCGCTGAACATGTACGTTGAATTGGTTTTCCACCTTTTTTTGGGCAATGGAAACAATTTATATTCCCAATTGTAAAAAAAAAAAAATTCATGAAAAACAAGTCAAATGAATACTAAAAGATCCAAAATTTCAACATTTTTCAGGTGAAAAATTATACCAATCAAACACAATTAATCGACAATTCCCAGGGAAACAATTCTATGCAATTCAATTTCTTGAAATTCGTTTTCTTTCCATCCAAATTTCACTCTTGCAATCAAACGGACACTTATTTATTCTCACACCGGAGGTAAAATGGGGGGAGGAAGCTCCTGCCTCATTTTGCATGTAGCGTTTGTCTATCAGAGCAGTCGACTTTAAGGAGAACGCGAAGGTCTATCTCGCTACAATTCCATGCCCCATTTGAGCATCTAGAATAAACTTAAAACATATATATATATAATTCCTAAATAAAGAATCATACTCAACCTATATTTCTTCAGTATATTTTTATTGGGTTAATTTCATAAACGGTAACTGAACTTACACAAAAATAACTAAACGGTCACTGAAATTCAAAACTTGGCAGAAACGGTCACTGAAGTTTCATACGCTTTCACAAACGGTCACTGGAGGACCGTTATGCATTTAATTCAAACATATAGGACCAAAGTGAACACAGCCGGATTATGGACAGCTTAGAGGTGCCAACTTTGGACCACCATAACTCCGTCCTCCAACCACCTTTTTTCACAGACCAATATACCATACTGAAGCCCTCAATTCCCTCTTAACAACCCACCTAACCATTGGCCATGATCCCGTCGGAATTGGCCGAAAAATCTTGCCAAAGTGAGCTATCCGGATTTTGGACAGCTTGGATATACCAACTTTGGACCACCATAACTTCGTCATTCGGCCACCTTTTTTCACGGTTCAATCTACCATATTGAAGCCCTCAATGCCCTCTTCAAAACCCACCCAACCACCAACCGTGATCCTATCAAAATTGGCCGAAAAAAGGAGCCAAAGTAGGCTACCCACGCACAGCCGGATTTTGGGCAGCAGGCTCTGCGTGGGTAGCCCACTTTGGCTCCTTTTCTCGGCCAATTTCGACTTGATCACGGCCGGTGGTTGGGTGGATTTTGAAGAGGGCATTACGGGCTTCAATATGGTATATTGGTCCGTGGATAAAGGTGGCCGGAGGACGGGGTTATGATGGTCTAAAGTTTGCACCTCCAAGCTGTCCAAAATCCG
>CAIGRR010213403.1:0-10349 GCA_903798365.1 Fraxinus sp. 1973-6204 | reverse complement strand
ATTTAAAACTTTATTTTAGTCCATCAACTTTTAAAAAATCATAATATATAATATATCTGACAAATAATTTTTATTCTAAAATTTCGGGGTGTTACAATAACAATCTCACTTAACAAGTCAATAAAATAGCCTGTAAATAGACCAAAACTAGTAAGGCCAAAATAGAAATTAAAAGAAAAATATATATATAATTTTGTCACTTTACACTTTCACATTTTCGCAAAAACTTTGGATACATCAATTGAATTGGTTGAAACAAATTTGAATTGAATGTAAGTTTAAAACAAGGTTTGAATTCATATATTTAAATTTTTAAAAACACATGTATGCATCTACTTAATTGCTCAAGTGAGATAGTGCAACTTTTTAAGAGATTGTCAGTTTTTTACATTTTCATTTTCACAAATACTTTGGATGCATCAATTGAATTGATTCAAAAAAAAAAATATGAATTAAATGCAAGATTAATGAAGTTTGAGTTCGTATATTTTAATTTAAAGAAACACACATGTATATATCTAGTTAATTGATTCAATGGAATACTGCAATTTTTTCATAGAAAAGTGATGGTATATCACCTTTTCACACTCTCATTTTCACAACACATGCATCGATTGAGTTAATTCAAATAAATATGAATTGAATACAAGATTTCAATTAGTATATTTAAATTTTCAAAAGCACGCATATGTATAGAATTAAGTACTCAATGTTAACATTTTATATTCATGAGGACCTCACATGCAATTATTATATAGGTAATTTTTGTGTCTGTTTGATAGTTTGAAAATACTGTTATGATTGTTTTGTCCGGTGCATTTATACCGGTGTTGTTCTTCATTTTGTTTTTCAGATTCAATAAAATAAAAGAGTTTCTTCTTCGATCCTCGATCTCTTCATGGTATCAGAGGGGGAAGATCTTGAAGATAGGATCTGATGCATACTGATTACTAGTGATTCAAACACTTGATTTTATTTCTGATGGCTGACGAATTAGAAGAAGGTACTAATTCACAAACAAATGGAGGTTGTCGCGAAGCTGATGAAGGAGATCCACTTCAGTTAGGTAACTCAGAACACCCTGGTATGTCACTTGTCACTGTGCCTCTTGCCAGGAAGAACTTTCTGGCTTGGAGTAGATCGGTTAGAATTGCACTTGGTGTTAAAATGAAGGTAGGGCTCATTGATGGAACAATTGAAACTCCGGCTAATAATTCGCCTCAATTTGTAAAATGTTATAGAGTCAATTGCCTGATAACTTCGTGGATCTTAAACTCTATTTCAAAAGACATTGTTGATGCTTTTTTGTACACTAATTCTGCTAAGGAGCTCTGGAGTGAATTGGAAGAGAGATTCGGTGGTTGCAATGGTCCACAGTTGTACCAGATACAGAGGGAAATTTGCTCGATAACACAGGGTAATCAATCAATATCTTAATACTACACAAAATTGAAAAGTCTGTGGGATGAATTGACATATCTTATGATATTACCTGAATGCACCCGTGGCTCAGCTAAAGCAGTGTCAGATATAACTTCATTTAATAGGTTGATGCAATTTCTCATTGGATTAAATGAGGAATATGAACAAGTTCGAAGCCGGATTTTAGTTATGGAGCCCTTACTTGCTGTTAACAAGGCGTATGCTATGATCCAAAGGATTGAGAAACAGAAAGAGGTACACATAGCCTTTGGTAATGAAACTGAAATGAGTGCCATATTTTCTAAGGCAAATAATTTGAGGAAGGACCAGGGAGTCGAACCTATGGGAGGAAAGAGCTATGAAATGATAAAAAGGGAGAAACAAGTATTATATTGTACTCATTGCAAGGTAAGTGGTCACAACAAGGATTGATGCTTCAAAATTATAGGCTATCCAGATTGGTTCAAGCAATTAAGGAATCAAAACAGATCTGGAACTGTGAAGTATTCAGCAAACGTGGTTGATACAGTGTTTGAAACTGATCAGGAAATGAAGGATAAGCTGCAGAAATCCAATTTGTCAGAAATGATGCAACATGAATTGGTAAAGATGATGAAAGGAAGCACTGGAGGTGACATGATTAACTTTGCTCATTTTGATGACTTTGCAGGTTCTGTACTCAAACCTGATGCCATTCTTACTTTCAATGCTTCAAACTTGTTAGAAGTAGGTTCTTGGATATTAAACACAGGGGCATCTAATCATATGTGCAACAACCTAAATTTTTTTAAGGAACCCAAACAATGCATTTCAGCCATTCCTGTATATCTTCCTGATGCATCTATTAATTTTGTTCAGCACATTGGAGATATTCACATTCATCATGTCATTACCCTGAAAGATGTCTTGCATATCCCAACCTTCAAGTTTAATTTGTTGTCTGTCAGCAAGTTAACAAAAACTTCAAAGATGAAACTCACATTTTTTTATGACCATTGCCTTTTACAGGACCATCAGACTGAAGAAATCGAGGCAATTGATAGACTAGTCAAAAATCTCTATATTCTAGACCAAACTTCTTTTTCTCCATCAACTCTAAATAAATTCAAAGCTTCCATTTTAATTCTGTTTTTTCCTCAGTGTAATAATTTCCCCGTGTCTTCAAATGTTGTTATAGACAAATCTTTGAATCTATGGCACAAGAGACTTGGACACGTTTCTGCAAAGGCTATGAAACATTTAGAAATTTTGAATGTTTGGGATGATGATTTTCTTCCACATTGTGATATTTGTGCCATTTCCAAACAACCTAGATTACCTTTTACAAAAAGTATGATACAAACTCAATTGGTAGGAGAATTGATTCATATTGATCTATGGGGACCCTACTAACATGCATCTATATCAGGGGCACATTATTTTTTTTAACTATTATTGATGATCTAAGTAGAGCCACTTGGATCTTTCTCCTCAAACATAAGACTTAAGTTCTACAAACCTTCAAAGCCTTCCATCAATTTCTTAGAACTTAGTTTAACAAAGATATCAAGTGTTTGAGATCTGACAATGGCACTGAATTTGTCAACTCAGAATTTCAAAAATTTCTTATTGACAAAGGTATAGTGCATCAAAGAACTTGTGTCTACACACCTTAACAAAATGGTGTTGTTGAGGGGAAGCATAGACACCTCTTGCAAGTTGCAAGAGCTCTTATGCTTCAAGCAAACCTGCCTAAATTCTTTTGGGGAGAGTCTGTTTTGATGGCTACTTACATTATTAACCGATTACCTTCCCAAATTCTTTACTGGAAAACACCATTTCAGATACTCCACAACAAAATACCTTCATATCATAACCTCAAAGTGTTTGGGTGCCTTTGCTATGCCACTAACACTCAACCTTTCAAGGATAAGTTCTCCCCTAGGTGTTTAAGTGTATTATGATAGGTTATAGTCATGGTAAAAAAGGATTCAAAGTTTATGATCGTGAAAAACGACAGATATATGTCTCTAGAGATGTTATCTTTCATGAGAATGTTTTTCCCTATAAAGGCAACTCTATCCCAGACCAAAATCCACCACTTCCAATTCCAGTATTTGATCAAAATAAGTCAGAAACCATTCATACTAACAATAACATCCAAGTTGTACATAACACTGATGAAGCTTCTGACCTTCCTAGTTCTTACTAGTCTGCCCACTGCTACAGATGATCTCAACAATGGTCCTTCAACTCCTCAAGAAATACTACTTTCTGATAATTCTGCCTAAAATCAACCTTGCATTAGGAAGAGCACCAGAACAAAAATTACCCCTAGATGGATGCAAGATTTTGTGTCCAATCTTAGCCACACTCATCATATTCCCATCACTTATTCCCAACCTTCTGATTCTACTTCATCATACTTCACCCATAACACTTTTTCCTACTATACTTCACTTAACTTTAACCCTGCATATATTGATTATTTGGCCAACATCACCACTATCCAAGAGCCAACTTCATACAGGGATGCAAGCACAAAGAAAGAATGGACCGAAGCTATGAGGGCAGAACTTGATGCTTTGGAGAAAAATGCAACTTGGGAATTAACTTCCTTGCCATCTGGTAAGAAACCAATAGGATATAAGTGGGTTTTTAAAGCAAAGTTAAAGGCTGATGGCACCTTGGATAGATGTAAAGCTAGGTTAGTTGCAAAGGGTTTTAATCAAGTCCTTGACATTGACTTTTTTGAGAGTTTTTCCCCAGTGGCCAAACCGGTGACTATTAGATTATTCATTGCCATTGCTACTGCAAAACTTTGGCCTATTTGCCAACTTGATATTAACAATGCATTCTTGCATGGTATGTTGGATGAAGAGGTGTATATGTGGCCACCTCAAGGATATGATAAAGCTGCTGAGTGACGGGTTTGTAAGCTCAAAAAATCACTATATGGTCTAAAGCAAGCGAGCAGATAATGGAACTCTGAATTATGTAAACATCTCATTGCATTTGGTTTTCAATAGTCTCAACATGATCATTGCATATTTACTCTGCATAATTCTTCTTCCTTCATTGTTTTACTGGTTTATGTTGATGATTTGCTTATTACTGAAACTGATGAGTTGGAGATTAATCAGGTTAAGGAATCTTTGCACAAGGTTTTCACTATCAAGGATTTGAATTATGCCAAGTACTTTCTTGGTATTGAAATCGCAAGGTCCACAGAAGGAACATACTTAAATCAGAGGAAATATGCTCTTGATCTTATCACTGATGCTAGTCTTTTGGGTGCAAAGAGTACTTCTACACCATTACCTAATGGCCAAATTTTTTTTGCTTCTGATCAAGAACCTCATTCAGATCCTGAGAAATTTAGAAGACTTATTGGCCGTCTACTTTATCTTACACTTACCAGACCAGATATTACCTTTGGTGTTCAACAATTAAGTCAGTTTGTGCAAAGTCCCTCCATCGTTCATTGGAATTCAGCATTGCATATTTTGCGATACATTAAAGGTACTTTGTCAAAGGGTTTATTTTTTCCTGTCACTAACAACTTTGCTCTGGAAGCTTTCAGTGATGCGGATTGGGCGACTTGCCCCGACACTCGACGTTCATTAACAGGATATTGCATCTTTTTTGGAGGAGCTTTAAAATCTTGGAAAACAAAAAAGCAGACCACAGTTTCCAGAAGTTCAGCTAAGGCAGAGCACAGAAGTTTGGGAACAACGGTATGCGAATTACAGTGGATTCATTACATTTTACAAGATTTCCATATTTATGTTCCTCTTCCGATTCTCCTTTGGTGCGACAACCATGCAACACTTCACATTTGTGCCAATCCCCTTTTTCATGAGCGGACTAAACATCTTGATATAGATTGTCACATTGTTAGAAATCAGTTCAGGCTAGGTATTGTTCTTCCCCGTCATGTCTCTACTAATGATCAGATTGTCGATGTTTTCACCAAGTCACTACCTGCTCCGCAATTTCGGTTCTTACTGTCCAAGTTGGCATTGATGGACTTCCATCAATGTCCCACTTGAGGGGGGGATATAGAATTAAGTACTCAATATTCACATTTTATATTCCTCAGGACCTCGCATGCAATTATTCTATATGTCCTTTTTGTGTCTGTTTGATAGTTTGAAAATACTGTTATGATTGTTTTGTTCGGTGCATTTATACCGGTGTTGTTCTTCATTTTATTTTTCAGATTCAATAAAATAAAAGAGTTTCTTCTTCAATCCTCGATCTCTTCAATATGTGCATCTAGTTAATTGCTTTAACGAGATACTGCGACTTTTTCATGCACCTCATACATCTATTGAATTGATTCAAAGTTATTTTTCATATGCATTAACGTAAAATACGGTTTGAATTTATATATTAAATTTCAGAAAATGCACACATATATATCTAGTTAATTGCTCAAATGAGATATTTTGACTTTTTTTTATATAGAAAAGTGACATTTTGATAGAAAAGTGATAGAATGTGACTTTTTGATTAAGGTGGTGTTTGACACCCATTTTTAAGAAAAAAAAATTGATTTGGAATAGTGATTGATAGAAGAATATGTGGTTAAAAAGTAAGAAGAATTTTTGAATTTATGTATAATATTATTTTATTGATAGAATGTGTGGTTGAAATGAAGAAAGAAAATGAGAATGAGAAAAAAATGGATGACAAATAAGAGCTAAAAAAAAGTAATAAAATGTCACTTTTTCACGTTCTCCTTTCCGCAACCGCCTTGCATGCATATGTTAAATTAATTCAAAGTTAATTTTTCATATGTATTAACATAAAACAAAGTTTGCATTCATTTATTTAAATTCCCAAAAATGCATACATATACATCTAATTATTTGCTCCAATAAGATACCGCGACTTCTTTTTTTTTTTTTTTATAGAGAAAATGTGACTTTTTCATGTTCTTTTCGCAAAACATTTCATGCATCTATTGAAATGATTGAAAATTAATTTTTCATATATATTAACGTAAAAAAAAAAGTTTGAATCCGTATATTTAAATTTCCAAAAATAAACACGTACTGCATCTACTTAATTGTTTCAATGACATACTAACATTCACTTTTTCTCAAACACCTTGTATGCATCAATTTAATTGTTTCAAAATTTTATTTTTCATATTTTTTAACACCCCATTTCATCTCAAGATTAACAATGTTATTTCCAAATATTTTTTCAATTACAATAGCAAAACCATTAAAAAAAAAAACTTCATAAATACCAATTTTTTACATTCTATAATTCAAACTAAACTAATCACGAAATTCAAAGAAAAGTGATATAGACAATGCAATAAGATGATTAGAATTTGTAAGTGGTAGTTTATTAAGCTCGAAATTGATAATTACAACTATTGCTTTCAAAATCTATGTAAAGAGAGAATTAAACAATTTTATAATGACATAATTATGGAACTAATTAAAGAAAAATCCAAAACATCAAAAACCTGTAATTTTTGTTTGGGTATTTCTAGATTTGGGTAAGAGAACTTTGAAGAGTGGTAGTTGAAGCAATCTTGGCCTTGTTTGCGCTTGATTCGTGGAGATTTCCCCTTTTCCTTTCGATTTTGTTGATTTTTCGAGATTGTTGGGTTGATTTTTGACAAACTATCGTGCTTTTGTTTGAGAGTAAAATACGTTCAATTTTAACTATTTTCCATTTAATCAAGGTTTATCATTTTTTTTTCAAAGTTACCCCAAAATATGGGGTATTTGTGTAAGTACCCCTTAATCTTTTTTCGAGACTCAACCCACATAATTGACACTTAATTGGAGACCAATGGATAAATGATAGATTAGTTGTGTATGTATGAGAAGCCTTAGCCCCCGTTTGAGCCAACTTTTTTTCTCATTAAAATGAAAAATATGACCGTTATCCATCACATCAACATTTAAATTCAAAATTTCTATCTCTTATGTGGGCCCCAATAACGGCTATATTTTTCATTCTCATTTTCAAAAAAGGTGGCTCAAACAGGCCNCCTTAGCCCCCGTTTGAGCCAACTTTTTTTCTCATTAAAATGAAAAATATGACCGTTATCCATCACATCAACATTTAAATTCAAAATTTTTATCTCTTATGTGGGCCCCAATAACGGCTATATTTTTCATTCTCATTTTCAAAAAAGGTGGCTCAAACAGGCCCTTAAGGAACAATTGTAAAATAATAATAATAATAATAAATATTACGTTTTTAATATTATTGTTCTTGTCTAATTTGAAAGTATATTCTACATAATTTTGTCTCTTCCTCGCTGAACCATAATCTTGAGCCCGTCCAAAAGAGCCGTCACAGATAATATAAGTGTCTATACCAGCATTGCCAAAGCCAAAGGTAATAATCAAAATTTCACTCTTTTATCAAACAAAGTCACAACTGGCAAAGGATGGGTTACAATGGATCCTACAAATAGGGATGGCGTGAGTTGGATTGGGTCGAGTCGTATTTTTTATCCAACCCTACATGGTCGATTTAACTTAAAATCAAACCAACACAATCCAGTTATTAGTTTAAATAAACCCAACCCAACCCAAACCGATCGAGTTTGTTTGGGTTGGGTTCGTCAGTTTGGTCTTGGGCCCAATTCAAGTTGGATCCACTTTTTTTTTTTTTTTTGGAATTTGAATTTGAACAATTATTTAAAGTTTGAAACAACTTAAAATCTCATATTTTAAACCTATGTAATGAATTCTTTCTGAAAAAATATTGTATAAATGAGTTTAAAACCTTTGTTTGACAGATTTTATTTTTTATTTTTTTTGAAAGAATGAGTTTTTAATAGCATATTTTTGGAGAACATGTGATTAAAAAGTATGAAAAAAAATTGGGTTTATTTGAAAAATATTTCATTATGAGAACGTGTAGTTAAAAGTAAGTGGAAAAAAAAAAAGAGTTTTAAAAGAGTGATTATCAAATAGTGGCTTACATAAGATTAGATGTTAAAAAAATGTTTGAGATATGGGCCATATTGTAGTTTGGATCAAACTAGAATCACTTTTCTTGCTTGAGAAATGCTCATCCTGTGAATTTTTTTCCCCCAAACTTTACATGTAAATTTTGACTTTTTACTTCTAAAATTTAGATGCTGCTTTTAAATTTATTTAGATAATTTTCTAAAGGTGTTTTGTCTAATTAAAAAGCTTTTAATTTAATGTAACTATTTTAAAAAAGCTCTTTACAAAATCAAAAACAAAAACAGTAGCTCTGCCAAATGGGCCCATTCAAGTATTACTAGGCCCAACCCAATTGCTAGGTCAACTCAAGATAACACATCATTATTTTCTAGAACACTAATATCCAAATTAATTCTTTTAGCAATGCTTATTTGAATGCCAGTGTCTAGATTTCTACTTCCATTTTTATTTTTAATTTTTCCTATGGTGATGCCAGTTAAGGGTAATTTGGGTTTAATTAGTCTAATACATTGAAGGAATCAATTCAAATAGACAAAAATAAGTGTACGAGAACAAGTCAACTCTCTAGTGACGCTCGAATAATTGCATAATTTAGAAGACAATCTCAAAATTTGTAGCATATTATCTTTCATTGGTCAATTTTCGAAAATGCATTCTCACAATAATCAAAGAAATATACCCCTGGTTGGGCTTCATTAAAATTAAATTTTGAAGTAAAATATGTTTTGGAACTGTGATTTTTTTTGAAAATGTGTGATTTAAAAATAAGAATAAGTTTTTGAAAATGTTCAGGACCCGTTTGGCATGTTTTTGCTGTGCTTTTAGAGCATTTCCAATAGACTCTCTATTTTTAAAGAGTATATTTTATCATTTAAAGAACATCTATAAATTAAAGAGTTAAAATTTTGAAGTACTCCAACAATCTCTTAATATTTAGTACTTAATTTTACTACTCCCAAAAGATATTTGTTATTTTTGTTTATATTTTATTTTAACTAGTTTTTCTTTAGATTATTTTATTGTTTTCATACATTAAAAATTGAAATACTTTGAATGCATTTAATTATAGAGAGTGTGTTTAGCTCTCCAAATTTGGAGAGTCAAACTCACTCTCTAAATTAAAATGTTAATTTAAAGAGTCTATTAGAATATGATTTTAAATGTTGATTACTTGACTCTTTAAAATATAGAGGATCTCATTTTTAAAGATGCTCTTAAAGAAAAAAAAACCTTAATTTTTGTTTGGAAACTAATTTTTAAAAACTCTCCATATTTTGGAAGTACTTTTAAAGGAAGACACATTGGACCAACTTCCTCTAAAAACTCTAAACGGATCCAAAAATAGCTTTTGAGTCCCAAAAGTTCCTTTTGACTTCAAATGGGTCCTTAGATAATTTTGTGGCAGTGTCACTGGGGATCGCAATGGCTGTATGTGACAGACTGACAGGTCGATCATTCATATCCCCGTCTTATCGGGTATTTTTGTCACATTATCCCATCATCATACCCGGTTAAAGTGGCAATTTGTTAAAAACAAGTTATTCCAATTTGTTAAAAACAAGTTATATTCTCTTTAAAAATAATGATAAATCTATTATTTGTTTGATAAAAAATTTAAATTTGATATTAACTTTAAATGAGCGCGAGCGAGGTGGTGACTATGCTTCCCGCACTCGCTTCGAGGCAATAATTCCATCCCCGTCCCATTTACCCGATTAGGCGGGTAATCCCCGCACCATTTGGGCAAGGCTCACGGGTATCGTATTAAACGAGTTTTTTTTTTTTTTTATCATTCCTAGGTGTCTTGTCCCATTAAAAAAAAACTTTTAAAAGAATTAAGTAACTTTCTCACATCTCGCCAAACATAGACTGACCGTTAAATAAATAAAATCATTAATTAACACAAGTTGACCGTTAAAAATTGCCTTCTCAACGTAGATCTTTAGAGAAAGTCAGCCTCGCAATAGTTAATAAATTCACTATCTACTTTAGAGA